>JAODKT010001795.1:72409-89795 GCA_027576195.1 Cossypha heuglini | reverse complement strand
ACCAGTGCTGTAGCTCCATCACAGAAGGCAAGATTTCCTGTCTGTAAAGCCATGCTGGCTTATTCCAACCACCTCTTTGTTTTCTGTGTGTCTAGCATGGTTTCCAGGAGAATCTGCTTCATAAATTTGTCTGGCAAAGAGATGAGACTTCTCTGTAGATGCCTAGATCTTTTGCTTTCCATTTTTTAGAAAACAGGGTTTATGTTTCCCTTTTTCCAGTCATCAAAGTCTTTAAAGTCATGCCCTCATGGACTGAGGGTTTTTTGACAGGTATTTACTTTTTCAGGCTGTCCATTTGTGACAGTTGCATGGCAGTTATTCCCTCCAGTATTTTAGAAACAGAGTGCTCTTAAGATGTCACTTTAAATTAAAGCCAAGGTTTTGAACAAGATAACTTATTTATATTCTTGATTTAAATTTCAGTTGCATGCTGAGATGAAATTTACTCAGCCTGTCTTCTCTGGCTCAAAGGTAATTTTACTTAACTGCATGAGATTTCTGTAAGTACAGAAAACTGTTTTGGCTTACAGGTAAAAGGTGCTTGTGCAAACTGGATACTG
Organism: Cossypha heuglini; assembly: GCA_027576195.1. Lineage (NCBI taxonomy): Eukaryota > Metazoa > Chordata > Aves > Passeriformes > Muscicapidae > Cossypha > Cossypha heuglini. Next base: position 89,235 of record JAODKT010001795.1, on the reverse strand, counting down.
AGTGAAAGATCTTCCCATGCCTGTCACCCATTTTCTGTCTGAGGTTGTTTTTGCAGTAGCTTCCAGAGAAGGCTCTTACTGCCTTAAGCACCTTAAAAGCAATTTTTCTTAGCTTCTAGAAGGATGAGCAAGATAGCAGGATGTGGTTGTACTCTTTCTGAGATTTTTTTATGCCTTTTGAGTTAGTTTAAAGAAATGGCTAATTTTTTTCTGAAAGATATTTATTAAAGAAGTAGAACATATAACCAGTAAGTAGTGCCTATGTTAAGCAGGAGGACAGATGGTGCTTTCTTCCTTCATTCTTGAAAAGTTAAGCAAATTAATTCCCAAGCTGACATTCAGATTTTCAAAAGACACTATCAACATGAAGAGGAAGTGATCTTAGGTGATTAAGTCTTTTATAGAAGCTGCAGAAAAATATATTATGCCTCTGCCTGTTTTGAGATGCCTGTAGTATTATTGCAGAAAACAGAATAGGCAAGAATTGTTCAGTGTGTCCTGTGAGAAAGATACACTAACTTTTTTTGAGTTCTTGGTGATGCATTATTTTCTGAGTATAATTTTGCATAATGTTGGTTTCTGTTTGGTGAGTAAAGCTGGTAAGAGTACAGCTGGTAACAGTAATGATGAAGAAATTAACATAGAAGAGGTAGAAAGATATTAAGGAGAGGACTGAGGAGAGCACTTAGAGCTTTCTGCTAGACTTCCAGTTCTATTATTTAAAATAAAAGCATAAATCAGTTTCTTGTCTTTACTAACTTAAATTTTTAAAATTTCAAACAGCAGGTCTTTGATCCCATCAGTGCAACACTTCCTTCCATCGATTTTGAGCAGCTGAACAAGATTAGCTGGGTCTTCAGTTGCATAGAGCATGTCCAAGGAAGGCTCAGGAAGAAAAACTCTGCCCCAAGAAACACTGAAGGGTCACAGGTTTTCCTGTGGTTCAAATCCTTTGTAAATGCTCAAAGGCTGTAGCATTTGCTAAGGGAATGGTGCTTTGGCAGATAAGCCAGTGTTAAGTTAGTGTAACGGTTTGTGAGAATTGTTGAAATTCAGGCTTTTGGAAACAGGAGTCTTGAGTTACAGATAGAAATGAAACTTTATTTTATGTGTTGCTTCATACTTCTGATGGCTTGGAAACGAAGTCCCCAAACTCCTTCGCACTTACAGAGAATAGATGCACTAATTTCAGTGCCTTGGCTGAATTCCAGTGAGTAATTGCATTCAGTTTATCTAAATTCCTCTCTAGTTTTGAGTTGGTTGAGATAGTTTCCATTTCTTTCTTATGTTATTTTGATGAGCAGTATTAAACTGGCTGCTGTTTTTTCAACTATTCATTTCTGTATTTTGTTAGAAACTGATAGTATTCCAAAGTGCATTGTTCTGCAAATTACTTTGAAGCAAAAACAAACTAATTATTGTATTGTGGTATCTATCACTTTAGGGGAAAGTGCTTCTAAAACATAATTGTTGTTTTGAAATGTACTTAAACAGACTATTTGTTTACTCATTTTGAAGTCTGATCTCCACCACTCTCTATGCTATTTTAATCTTATCCCAGGGAATATGTAATTTTTCAGAAAAATGGGTGGGGACACTTTTTTCCATCCTTTCCCTTTCTTCTCATGAAGGAAGAAACTTAGTTGCTGCTGCTGTGGCTGTTAGTACTAGAAAGTTGCCCTTTTGTGCATTGTCAATTGTTTGAGAGCTGCAGTTACTCACGTTTTGGCTCCACGGTTGTGGCAGAGTGCAGGTGCCTTTTCTTTGTAGAAGTTGTCTTGCAATCATTGATAAGTTTTCTTCCTCTGGAATGTTGATTATCTCAAATACTTTTCAGCGTGAGGCCCAAGAAGTATAGAAACCATCAGACGGAACTGTTCCCAACTCCTAGGAAAAAAAGCCTTAAGGCGCTGTCCAAGGAAGGGGAAGCCACTGGGTCAGCAGGTGCTCCACCACGTGGTTTCAGCCTGGAAACTGGAGATGGAGCCATGGAGAGATACTCCATGAAAAATGTAGCTGTCAGCTATTGATAAAAAGTGTGGATATATGTCTGCTTTGCTGCTCAGAACACATGTTGGAGAAGTGATGGGCTGAGTTTACCCTATTTTCTGCTACCTATTTAGGAGTTTCTAAGCAGAGACCATAAGATTCTTCCAGCATAGATTTCTGTATGCTTCAAATAACTAGGCTTCCTACTCTGTTGTGATGAAGATCTCTGCATGGTTACGGAGAGAAGGCATAAAATAAAAGAAAACCTTGAGGAGTAACAAATGAAAATACTATCTTCTTTTTCTTTTCGTTACATACACTGATATCTAAATTCTACATTTTTTCTCCTAAGTAATTTTATTCTCTTCTACTTTTTCTATATCAAATTGAAGAAGGTAGTTGAGAAAGGCTTTATTTTTTCTGTATTTTATTTGAGTAAATTGAGTTTTTATAGCTAACTTGCTTGTCCTTTCCAGAATGCTTTTTTGCTCTTTTCTTGTTGCCTTTTTAAAAAAAATTAATTATTTTTAATTTCCATTAAATTGGGATAGATAAGGCAGTGGAATTCCATTTTACTCATTTATGTTTCTTCAGCACTCTGGAGTTTTAATTTTATAAATGAGATACCTTGAACTTTAAAGAATAGGTAATTGCATGTAAGAGAGATGAAGGAAAAGGAAATATTTCAAATAAAAGGAAAAAATGAGGAAAGTGAAGGAGAAAAGTATTGAATAAAGTGAGGAATGGTGAAAGACTTCTGGCAGGCAAAATGGGAACAGTATTAGGACCATGGGGATCACTCACTCATTTTTTCAAGAAGAAGAAAAAAAAGCAATTGAGGGGATGAGTTTAAAAAAAGAAAATTAACTTGCTCTTTTATAAGGATTTATCTGGGTTTTTTTGTACTGCACTACAGTGTTTTTGGGAAAAGAACTGAGAATTTTTGTTGCTAAAACATTATTTGTTTTGAAAATTACATTTTAGATATATGTGGAGATGGAAATCTTAAGAATAATGGAATAATATCTAAATTTTCGCACAGAGTCAAGTAGTGTAAATTCTGTGTTGTTTCAACCACTGTTTAAAAACCTGGTAAAACGTTTTGGAGCTGTTGGTTGAATTAAATTTACTTTTCTTAAAAACCTTTAATTTGCAAGATAGTGTGAAGTGTTTATCACTTGAGGCAGAGCTGGTAAATTATTTTCAAACATGATTTTGTTAAGCAGATAGTTCTAATCAGTGACCTAATACATTGTATGAATAAATATAGTTTCTAGAAGTCTTACATTTAGAACTTTGACAAATAATATTTTGCCAGGGTATAAATGTTAATGACTGCATGGCCATTGTACCTTGCATGAGATTGTGTGTGCATTTAGAATGTTAAATTTTAAAAGCATAAGTGAATAATTCTATTTTTATTATAGCATATCTATGACAACTGAAATCAACTGCTAAAATTTCACTTAGTCTTTCTCTAACAAGAAATTGTATTTCCTTTGCATGTTTGTACATTAACAAATTTACAGTTTTTGTTTGTGATGGTCACTCGTGTATTACACTGAACAGTAGTGTGTCATTGGCTACTGGGAGACAAAACAGCAAAAAGGGAAGAAGACAAGTGAACACAGTCGGAAGGGGGATGTGTTTTGCTTGATGTAGAGAATGGGTATCTTGTTTGCTATCCAGACCTGTTTATTTTAGTAGCGTTTGCTATTTTTCAGGTCCAGTTAAAACCCAGTATTTCAAGTCAATATGTAATTCGTACACAACCAACAAACACCTGTCTGTCTACTCTTGAATGTGCAGCTGTTGCTCTTTCCATCTTGGAAAAAAATAAGAATATACAAGAGGTATGTAAATTTAAATATGTAAGGTTTTCCTTGATGAATCATAGAGGGGCAGTGAAGGTACTTAGCTATTAATGTAAAACTTGACAGTTAAAATCTTAACGACATTTGTAATAGTTTTGTTGCATAGCAAACTATAACAAGAATGCAGCAATGGATACCATTTTTAATTTATTAACTCTAGAGTGTTCAGATTACAGTGACTCTTTCATGTTGTGCTCCAAAAGTGCACACAACAAAGTGATCTTTAAAAAACCTAATTCATTTTGTGACAGGAGATAAGTGTGTGGAAAGAAGTAAATTGTTTTCTCCAAAAGCTAGAGAGTAGAGATGGTCTGAATACCCCCTCACAGCTGTCTTGAAGATTAAATGCTTTTAAAGCCAGGTCCCCTGATCTCTTGCACTCCTTAGCCATGGAATGTAACCCACTGGGTTATGTCTGCCTACCAGCCAGCTCACAACTCTTACATGTCAGTGGAGGAATTTGGGCCTTAATAGTTCTTGAGTTTAAGTTTATCCCAGGTCAGAGATTACTAATTGGACATTAGCCTTTCCCTGTAAATTGTGATCCCACTAGTCCATGATGGAGGAGGTCATTAAGAAAATGTTCTTCTTAATCTTTTGTTGCTGACATTAGTAATATCAATGTAATAAGCCCTCTGAAAAACACCTACAAGTACTTTTACACCACAGAGCCAAGTCTGCAATTCAATTGCATGCCCAGAATGTAGTAGTGAATGATCTGTGAAAAGAGATTTAGAGCTCATCCATGCTCATCCATATACCCACTACATGCTATTCATCACCCTGGGGTACTCATACTGCTCTCCATAACTAGTTAATATTTTTGTGCTCAATGTCTGCCTCCTAAAAAAGGTGCCCAGGTCAAAAATTGCTCCTGCAGCTGGCGTAATATATAGTATGCCACCTCTGTGTCTGCCTCTGTGATACTAGACTCACCTTAATATTAAATGACTTGGATTTAAACCCAGACTTGGACAAAATGTGTGGACAAGAAAATATGGCTTAGAAATTGGAGAAGACAGTTTTCAAGAAACTCGTGTATATAGGTGGGGTTTTATATTTACCTTTTTCTTTGTTACGCTAGGACAACATATTTGTCCTTCACTAGAACTTCTGTCTTACAGTGAATTTTTAGTTAATGTCTATAGTTATCAGTCCTGTATTCTGATTTACCCCTGTTGCTGAGAATTGGCCCAGCCTACTTTTCAAAGACAAAATTGCTGTTTTCTCTAAGCATTGCAGTAGCCAAGAGCTACATCCATGCATTTTTTATACCATCTCTGGACTCAGTGCTATTCCTAGCCTATGAGATGGTGAGCCAAAATTGAGAGCCATGGAAATGAAAAATGTGCACTTGGTTTGATACCCAGTATGTTACTTGATTTTCCTGTGTGCTCTTAAGAGTCATCAAGAATCTCAGCCTCTGCTGACTGCAGTTACATATGTGATTACTTTACACGTCTGCATATGGGGCCCCACAACTCAGTCAGGCAACCAGAAAATGAAGAGTCTGCAATTAGGAACCACTTGAGATAAATTTGGTTTGTGTAACTTCATTAATCCTACACAATACCTCTGGGCAGAAGCATGGAAACAGTTGAGTCTCCAGGGTAGCAGTCCAGCTGCCTTGATCGTGAGTCCCTCCTCTTTTCTAAAAACCTGTCTCAAGGGATTTTTGTGGAAGCAAAAACAGCTTAGTTATTGTGACTTATTTTATTGCAGCTTGTTGACCGAGCCACAGTAATTGATTGTAGTCCATTGCTAAGGTCAAGTCAAAGCCATAACTTACAGTAATGTGGTTGGAGCTGAAGTCAGGATTGAGTGGTTCCAAGGAAGGAGTGAAGGATGGCGCCATGTAGGTGGTGTGTGACTGCTCTGTGGTTCTTTTCCGTACATCTTCTATTCAGCTGTGCCCTTTGTGTCTGCAAAGGTTATATTTTAACAACATTTATAATCCAAATCATATTTTATTAGCATTTTTAAGTAGTCATTGAATAAAAAAACCTGTAATAATGGATGTCTTTAAAATACCTTACTAAAAGCTTGGGGTTTTTTTGTCCCCCACCCCTTCATGTTTCTGCAGACTATACTCCATCCGCTTCAAGCTTTATGCTCTTTCCAACTTCAGCATGGTGCCCAAATCCATCACAGCAAGGAGCATCTTCTCAAAAATGGCTTATATGACAAGCCCATGCCAAAGAATAAACGCAAACTCAGAAGAATGGAGCTTCTGGTGAATAATGTTAAAATATGAGAAAACTGTACTGACTGTACAGTGGAATTTATTTGCACCTAGCAAATGAATATTAATCTGGATTTGATCCAAACAGTTGACTATACTGTAATAAAACAACTTTTAGGCCCTTCTTAGGCAGGAGTTTATCTACCAATGTGACAAATAGTAATGGACAAGCTTTTTCATTTATGCAGTGAGCCCGGTGCCTTTGTTCAGATGATGAAGGAGCATTCTCATTTCCTGTAGAGAAGAGGAAGAAAACTGAACATAATTTAGACTTATGTTATCACTTGGGTGTCAGATATGATCCTCAGTATGACTGGATGAATTTATTTTGGAGAGGTTTTTATCAATACAAAGAGACAAGAAATATGAATACGGATGTGATGGAATTGTAAGACTTCAGCAGTCAGAATTATGTTGAATTTTTACTGAGCTTTTTAGCTTCAGTATCTAATTACAGTAGGCTTTCAAAACACAATTCCTTATATTCTTTAGTTCAGACGAGCATAAGGCATGTTATTTGGACAGTTCTTTCTAACTTCAAGATTTTTATTTCTTGTATTATTATAACTCCTTTTTGTAAATTTACATGTATTTTACAATGTAGTCGGGTTTAGTTTCTCTCAGACTTAATTTTTAAATTAAGTCTGGATATGTTTTTATAAGAAACTGAACAATCGTGACTTACAAAAAGAAAAGTAGAAAAAGTGATTTTTGGAATTATAACTCAGGTGCTTTGCTTTTACTGAGCAAAAACTAGTCTTCCGCAGATGAGGAGATCTCGTGGATAGAAATACATCATATCCATACTCTGACATACAATGATTATGCTTCTAAAGGAATTAAAGAAGCCCAGTGTAAACTGCTTTGTAAGAAGTATGATGCAATAAGAAATGATTATGTCTGGTTAAAACCAGCTAACATAATTATACATTTTCTAGACTTCATGTGTTTAGTTTTTCACTTCTAACAGTGATATAACTCTACTTCTTTCTAATGGGAGTTGCTAGAAGGAGAAGAATTGAGTATTTTTACAGGCATTCTGAAATAATATTTTATGATCTGGGGGTAAAAGTAAAGTTAAGTAAAGGTTCTGATAATCCTTTCTTCTACATAAATGCCTCCTGCATTTAAGAGATTAAAATGCTTAATGTTTGTCTTTACTGTCACTTCCACTCTAGGTAATAACATGAAGCTAATTGGGTACTAATAAGGCTTAGAAAAAGATATTTTGTCTTTAATTTATAATCTGTAAGACAAGAAACTACAGGAGCAGGGTGGGGGCAGGATGAGGGGGATGTGTAAGCACCACTAACCAATATTTTACTGAAAGCTTTTCTGCAATTAATAAGAGAGGTCAAAATTAGGTCAGAGATTAGCTAAGAAGTTTTAGTTAACCCTGAGCTAATAGTGACCTTTTGTTTAGGCATGGATAAACAATATAATTTGTCTGGCTATACTAGCAAAGCTTATATAACCTTTTTTCTTCTCCCGGTCTAGATAAATCCGGTATCTGTCACTAAATTCAGCAAAGCTGAATTAATTTTGACAAATCTGAAGCAAACCAGTCTCATATGATTAATGACAGTGTAGATGCACTTTTGTTCACATTGGAACAGAGAAAGGGCATGTTTATTCCTGTAGCAGACCAATCTTCAGGCTAACTTGGGAGTCTGAAGTTGCAATCTTGTGCAATTTGTGTACACAGCCTTGTGTATGATGCTGTGTCCAGTTCCAGGGTTGATATGGCTCCTGCTGAGCTGGTCATCTTCCTTCCGTGTGCCCTGGGACATGGTCAATAATTCCTTGAGGAAACATGGGTATCAATTAAGCTTCATTGTTAATGTCATATTTACATATATGGATTCACATTTAATGTTGTATATGTTAATTTAATTTACCTTACTTTAAATTCATCTCAAGGAGCAGTGTTTCTTTTGACCTACATTGTGAAGTTTATTTTCCTAGGCAGAAGATTAAGTGTGTCTTTACATAATATGTGAGTTTATATTATAGACAACAGAAAGAAATCTGTATTACAGCCTGGGATTCATAGCCATCTGCAAAATGCCTTAGAATTACAAGATCAGAGAAATAGTTGCCTTAATTGAGTTATAATCCTACATTAAATACTCTTGTGCGTGCAATCTGTGCAGAGTTTTCATGTTTTTCAGCAAAGGACAAATTCTGCACAGCTTACAATAAGCACATTTTTAGCTTTGTTGATTCCTCTTGTTCTTTTAATTTTGCTCCTGTGGATAGCAGGATTTTCTAGGATCTCGTGCTGGACGCATAGAAGCCTCTAATTGCTAATTTCCTCTGTTGTGCAATACTAGATCAATCAATATGCTACAGTTACTAAAGAAATTAGAAACAATGCATTGCAAACCTACAGGCATTTTTTAAATTTTTTTTTTAGTTTTTTGTATCTCGCAGCTCAGCTATGATGTAATGAACATTTAGGTGCAGCACAGCAGCCACATGAAGTACAGTTCCAGATTTGTTTGAAGCTATCAAACACAAAACACGATGCTTCTTAAGTGGAATTTGCATGATTTTAAAAATATGCGCAAGGTAAGAGGAGGAACTTAGAAAGTTTGCTTTCAGGTGTTTTGGATTCAGAATTTGCCGATAAATACATTACCTCAAGGAAATGAATACTCTGAAGTCCAAACTCTCTTGACAGAAGCTGTGTGTGATGAAGTAGCACTCTTTGGAAGCAATTTCATTAGAATGAATTTAATTTGCAATTTTACTTTGCTGTAATGGTAAATCTGTTTCATTTTTCCCTTACCGAAAGATTAATGAGTGAAACCCACCAGTCTAACAAGATATTGATTAAAAAGGAAAGGAATGTGTTTTCTTCTCATGTTTCATCCTTTGTCCTTGTCCACTTTGTACTTCCAAATATTGCTACCAAAATGAAATCTGCCTTCTATGTGCCCCAATGTCATGTGTTGGGAAACTGGTAGCATGGATAGCAGGCTTTCGAACAAATGCAAATATTTTTCCAAGGGGAGAACTGGTAATGAACCATATTTTCATAGTCTCTTGGACTAAGTTTGTGAAAGAAAGACAAAGATGGAAATGTATTAAAATAAGAACACAAACCACACCTCCCTTTTTGTTTTTGAAAGCTTTCCTATTTAAGAGACTCTCAGGATAAACATAAATGTATTTTTCTTCAAGATTCTACTTTTGTTGCCTCATACTACCAATGAATTCCTCTTTTATTAGTTTTTCTTGAGATAAAAAGGAAACTTTTCAACTGACTTCAAAAGAGGCAAAAATTATTTTAAGACCAAGGGTTTTCCTCTCAACTGCTACATTAGATAAAAAATTGCTTACACTGCATTATTTTCTCAACTTCCCCGCTTGTTTTGAAATTTAATTAAAAGCTGGACTTTTTAAAAGAGATAGTGATTTGTCTTTTTCTCTTGATGTTTGTGTGTTTTATGTCTATATACATGAATGCACATAAATTTTATGTTTGTTTCTGCCTCAAAGCAATAAAATATCTGGTTTACTGTATTATGTTCCACCATATCTCTACAGAACTGAATTTATTCACATGTGCTGGTATCAAAAATCCTAGTCCTTTTTTGTGTCTTTTTAACACCATTCAATCAGTTAATGAAGAGATGTGACTTTGTGTATGCTATTTGAAGAAAAAGGATTCCTTTGTTATCCATTGAAACCTGCATGAAAACTAAATTGCTGTGGCAATTTCTCTAGCATTTCAGTTTCAGAGCTCTCTTCTCTCTTTTTGCAGTGGTGGCTGACTCCTGTTTGGTACCACACAAACATGCCCATCTTCCCACACTGAAACACCACACAAGTGCTGCATCTCCAACTCCATGCCCTAGTAGATGCAATGAGATAACCATTCTGTATCTCACCCACAGTTTCTCCTTCCCCAAATTGCTATAATCAAGTTAAAAAACAAAATAAAATGAAAACAAAAACAACAGAACTGTTGCTGTTCTTATGCAGACATTTCTTATCTCCCTTCTACAAAACTTACACTTTAGGGACTTTCAAATTGCCTTGGTTAAGAGGTTTGTTCCTTGTATTCCTATTCACTATCCTTCCAGACTCCCAGCCCTGAGAGCTGCTGTTTTTGCCTCATAGGGACAGATAACAGAAAAAAATTAAGAGAGAGGAGTCTGTGTTCTAAGTAGGATAAGAGACTATTCTTTAACCCGAGCCAGCAGCCATGCCCCAGGAAGCCACTTGTTCGATCCCCCACCAGCAGGATCTGGAAGAGAACTGGAAGGGTAAAAGTAGGAAAATTCATGGATTGAGGTAAAGACAGTTAAATAGGGAAAGCAAAAGTTGTACATAATAGCAAAGCAAAATAAAGAACTAATTTACTGCTTCCCAAGTGTTCAGTCATCTCCAGGAGAGCAGGGCCCCATCACATGTAGCAGTGATATGGGAAGATAAATGCCATCACTCCGAACATCTCTCTCTTCCTTCTTCCACTAGCTTTATGTGTTGAGCAGGATGCCATGTGGTCTGGAATATCCCTTGGGTCAGTTGGGGTCACCTGTCCCAACTGTGTCTCCTCCCAACCTCCCAGGCAACTTCCTCACCAGTGTTGCTGCATGAACAGCAGAAAAGGCCTTGGCTCTGTGTAAGCCATGCTCAGCAATTACAAAAACATCTCTGTATTATCAACCCTGTATCCAGAACAGGCTGGTATCCGTCACTGTGAAGAAAATTAACTCTACCACAGCCAAAACAAAGACACAGACTAGGTAAAAGCTGTTTTTGTTGCTAGGGTATGTCTGCTATAAAGCTTGGTACTTGTCATTGTGACTTAGTGTTTCACATACCAGGATTGCCTTGTTTATGAAGTATATCCTAGGTTAGCTGCATTGGTTTAGTGGTTTAATATTTCCTAGATATTTCTTTGAATCCCATTGTATTTCCTAAAAGATGCTACTTACTTTCATATGTAAGAAGGTACTTCTGTTATTAAGCAGAAGAATTGCTGTACCTATGGGACCATGGAAGCAGTAACTGAGAGCCTCAGTAGCTGCAACAGAAAGATGCTTTTGGACTTGAATGCTAAGATTTGCTCTCAATAAAGAGAGATGCCAAAGAGTATATACAAAATACTTACATCACAAGACATACCAACTTTATGTGTTAGTGGAAGAGAACACAAAAAATATTTTCAAATTAATAATATATAAACCATTTGCTACTTACATACTTGAATGGAAATATAGATAATGCATTTTAAAATGCATATTATTATTAGAAGTTTATCACCATTTTAAAATACGATTTAAAAGGAAAATTAAATTTCTATGAAATGAAAAAGACTTGGTTCTAGTTACTTGTTTTCCTTTTATTGCTGACTCATATATTTATGTATATAAAATGTGTAGATTAATAATAAGTTTCTAGTAGGATTTTTATATGTTCTTTTAAAAGATATTTTAAGGTGGATATACTGAGAAATGGGTCATATACTAGTCATGATTAAGCATTTGCAGAATTGAGGTCGCATACATTACGTTTGATTTTTTCCCCATAATTACCAGCAGAAGGTAATGAGGAAAAAATTATACTGTTCTATATTAATGTTTCAGCTTATGGTACTTCATTATACTTGAAGTAGTCCTCTAAGGGATTTTAAGTTCATCCAAAATCAAGCTCCCTGTTTTTTTCAGGGATTAGACAGGATGTCTTCAGTCAGTTCTAGGTGGCTGGTGTGTGCCAAGTGTAGAGTCAGTATTGTAAGGAATACTAGGTTTTGATGGAAAGTTCATTCATATAATTTTCTCTAGAAAGATTATGTGGATTTTCTTTTTGCCGGCAAATGAAATTCCATAGAATAGTGCCTTGTTTTCTCTTTTGATGTTTTTTTCATGAGCGTTTAATAGAGCTGTACATAACTGGAATCTTTCTGGTCATTCTGTTTCATTCTGCAATATAACAATAATGAATTAGTTAATGAAAGGTACTGGTAGTCAGGTATTTGCCAAAAACATTGAACAGTTATGATCTGTGACCCTTGCCTTATCCAAAGACTCTTTCTTTCAGTTCTTTGAGCAGGCATTTCTAGGAGATAAAATATGTGCTTCACTTAATCTTGAAACTGTTGTGAGATAATCATACTCTTGGCTTTGTTCACCTGTGTCCTGCCAGACAGACAACAGCTCTCCCCTCTGGGGAGCACTTGGATCCCTGTGATCAGTGAGAGTTTCTTCAGCCCAGCAGGCTGAACCTGCACCTCAGCCTGCAAAACTAAATCCTCCCTGCCTCTCTGTTCAAACAGCAGTCGTATTTCCTTTTGACCCTGTTGTCACAGTGGAATAGCAGATGATATTTTGCAGAGCTATTCTGATACTGTTGGGCATTATGTGCTTTTGATATGAGAAAGGTAAGCATTAGTTTCTGTTGCAGTTACTGTTTACTAGGGATTTGTGTGAAATGAAAAAGAATAAAATGTCAGTATTGTCTGATAATAAAGGACAAAATATGAAAGCAAACTTTTAAAGGCGAGATTTTACACTTTATCTAGCAGTTCCTAACAGGAGGTCCTTCCTTATATGCCCTTCTCAAGATATGAGGAAAATCACAGCCCTTCTGTTCCAGAGAATATAAAAACAGTTCTGTCTTTCTATCTCTAGAGGCATATATCACTTCAAAGATGGGGGAAAGGGGAATGACTCCAGTGTAGCTTAAAACTGTAATGCCTAATATCACTGCTTTAAAAGTGAATCTGTGCATGGATGCAGCCTCTTCTTTAGGATATGTCCTCTTTAAAGTTTTTAAGGACATCAAGAGAAATTTAGGTGTACTTAATAATCAAGCAAGAAACCTGTCAGCATTGTTGACCTCAGACATAAATTGCTCTAAATTATTGTTGTTGTTTTCATAATGTGTGTATGTGAAGGCAGTAGTAAGTTAAAGTGATAATGAAATTTGAGGAGAGGGAATTGAGCATTTCTCTTTCTGTTTTTAAGGGTAGTTCTAAAATTCAGAAGCACAGGACAAATTGCTAGAGGAATTGAATTAGATGTAGAGAGCTGTATGAGTTACCGAATGAGAGAGTTTCTCTCAATTTGCATCTGCTCTTCCTAGCACCTTGAAATCAGAAAAAACTGTGATTTGAACTTGATAACACTTTGCAGAACTGATTCAATCTATATCTTCATATTCTGTTGAAATAAATTATTTTTTTAAAAAGGTCTTGTGCTGCCCTTTTCAGAGATATGAACTTTTCCTTTGTGAAGTTTTGGATTATATTCTAGTGGTTTGGACTAAATTCACTGGAAGATTTACAGTTAGCAGATTTTTAGTTTACAGGGTTTTTTGCCTGTAAAATACTGAGTATATTCTGTCTCCAAAATTACTGAAGCAACTACAGAAGATAGAAACCTATTTGCATGCTGTATATGTTTTCAGCTTTCACGATGAAATATCATCCTCCTGAAATAACTGTATAAATTGTGTCTATTCAATATCAACAGGTGATTTTCATTTCCTTTATAAGTTCATCTGAAGTTACAATTGTATTAGTGCCTTTATTTTGAGACGATTGCTACTTCCTAAAAGTAGATGTTTGGCAAGTAGTTACTTATACCAAATTTTTTTGTATCCAAATGTTACAAATATCTACCTATTTGTATTTCTTCACTAATTCTTAGAAACTTTGTCATCTGCTCAACAGATTACCCATGTTTCAGTCTAACATTCTGTTCTTGATGTGTGGCAGGTAATCCATGATCGTGAATAAATTCTTCATACACTACTTTCTTGGGGGAAAAATGCAAGGCTTTTTATTAACAACAGAATTTAATAAAGGGGAAAAAATAAAATATGACAGGGGTATTCTGCTGAGTGATTCTTCCAGTTAAGTTGGTGATTTCTACAGGGGCATGCCTCATTAATAATTCAGGTAAGATGGAAGCAAGTGCTTTGCTGGCCAATGACTCAGTGAAGAAATTGTGTTGGAACCAAAGCATTCTATGTAAAATGCATGATACTCTTAATGCTTATGTTTAAGTATTAATAAGTTTTATCCTATAGGATAACCAGGGTGCAGTAGGGTTGAACCCCAAGCAGGATTTGTGTATATCACTTCTGAAGCTGCCACAAATGCTCTGTTTTAAAATGGTACCAAGTAAAGGGTCACTGTTGTTTAACATAGCAGCAGGCTCCAGGTCTCAGGCAAGCTGAACTGGTTTTCAAAGGCGAGACAAAGTTTTGCAGATGGTTATGGAAGCTCTAGTGAAGAAGCAGGTACTCCACACTATGTTGCTCTGCTTCCTGAAGAGTTAAATTTCTTTGAGTAAACAATCTGAGCAGCAACACAAGCAAGCTTTACTAGAAACATCTTTTAAAAATGATCTATGGTAGCTCATGTAAGAAATGCATAGTAAATACCAACTGTTGTGTTTTAATTTGCATATTCATTAAATAAATATATTTGTTGAGAAAATATGCCTTGTTGTGAATGCAGCCAGTGGATGCTTGAGTTATACAGAAGATAATGATTTTTATCTGAAAATCTTTGAAGAGTTTAAAGAGGTTTCTTAATTTCTGCATTTTTACTGTGGTGCAAAAACCTGCTAACATGCTTCTTATGCTTAAAGGGAATTTTTGAGAAGTTAATGGATTGGTTGTGCCATTCCTATTTGTTTGTTTCATTAGGGCAGTTTGGTAAGGCTGGAGTTCATGCTGCAGCAACTGTGTGTGTTGGAGGTCTCCCTGAGGAATGTACGGCTGGAGACTGAGCCTTTTGCTTCTGCTTTACCTGCACTGTGGCATTGCACACTGGCATAAGGACTCCTCTGCAGCATGTAAAATTTGTTTAAACATCCCAGAGCTGAAAACGTGTTATAATGTGCAGTGGCATTCAAAATTTCACTGCAATATCTGGATAGTTACTACAGAAGTTCTTTTCCCTTTCTTAGCTGTGTTATCCTGCCAGCATCAGCCTTGGCCAGCAGCAGGTCCATCTTGGAGCCAGCTGGAACTGACTTTGTCTGTCATTGGGAAAGCTGCTGGTACCTTGCTACAGAAGGCACCCCTGCAGCTCCTCCCCCTCCCAAACTTGCCCCAGAACTGCAGTACTGTGTGCTTGCACTGCTGACAGCATAGCTGCAGGACAAGGTTCCCAGGCCCAGAGCAGCACACACATGAAACAAAGACCAAGATCAAGATAAAAACTGGCAGCTTTAAGGAGTACAGGGACAGCTGAAAAGTGGCAGCTCTGTTGGGATTTGGGCACCCGTGGTATCTTTGTGCTACAAGAACGGTGGGCAGACCCTTACTCAACCCACAGATGCTCTGGCAAGGATTCCATCATTAGGACTTCAGAGGAAAACAACCCCCCCCCAGTCTTGGGACTGTGTGAGTGTGACCCAAAGGGAAAAAACCTTCCTGACTGCAGAGAAAGGGCACCAGTGTGGTGTGGTGCTGCAAGAGCAGCAGGCAGTAAGTTACCCACAATGGCCCAGGGGTCATGCTCAGTGCTCCAGAGGAAGGTGAAAATCTCCCGGAGACTGGAGTCAATCTACCTGGAGGCAAAATTCCTTCCTAGTACCAGACCTGCCCATCCCCTGAGCTTGTGAGCAAGCCCTGACCAGGGGCTTCTCCTGCTGAGCCACACGCAGCCATGTAGCTCATGAGCTGAGCACAATGTGCCATCAACCTGGAGGAGTCTAGCAGAGCCCTTCCCCATTAGGGAAACCCTCAGCACAGGGCTTGGGCTCCTCTGCAAGCCACAATCCCTCCCCTGGGCTCATGTGAGCAGAGGACATCACCCTAGCACTTGCTGTGACTCAGTCCTTGCAGTCATCTCCTTGCAGGCATCTCCTGCACTGCTCATTCTGCTCATAAAGCTCAGGAGTGTGGCAAACATCTGTCCAGCCCCTACCTCAATAGAGTCACCTTCCCAAACAAAGGCCATTGTTTCTGCACAAGAAGGCAGGCAGTGCCTCGGGCACATAGAAAGCTGCTACCCCTCTGTGCAACACTGCAAGCAACAGGCCATGGCACAGGTTACTGCATTCAAGACCAGCATTAAGAAGTATGTGGAGCTTTTGGAGTGAGTCTGGAGGAGTGCCATGAAAATTACTGGAGAGCTGGAACACCCCTGCTATGAAGACAGGCTGAGAGTTGGGGTTTTTCACCCTGAGGGAGGTAAAACCTTCAAGTACGTACTGTGACACCATCAGGCACAGAACTGGGCATTGCCAGCTGGATGAGGGAGCTGGATTGTGCTGCTCTGCTCTGCATGGGAGCAGCCTCAACTCAAGTTCTGGGGGCAGCTTTGGCTGCCACGATGTAAGAAAGATATTGAGCTGCTAGAGAGCATCCAAAGGAGGCAACCAAGAGTGTGAAAGGTCTCAAGGGCAAGACTTATAAGGAGGAGCTGAGGTCACTTGGCACGTTCAACCTGGAGAAGGCTGCAGGAGTGGTTTACAACTTCCACAGGTAGGGCAGTGGACGGTAGGTGCTGATGTCCCCTATCTGGTGACAGTGATGAGGTAAAACTGAATTACCAAAATATGAGTATTGGTCTAATACCGATACTCAACGGTGATGGACAAAAGACCCTCTAACAGTTTAAAGTTAGAAAGTGTATGTTTATTCAGCACTGGGCAGCAGTGTGAGGTAATCCTCTAATACGCACTGCCAAATTACAGGTGATCACAAAGTCTATTTATTAGCAAAGGAATCAAACAAATACATATTCA
>JAODKT010001795.1:56566-72309 GCA_027576195.1 Cossypha heuglini | reverse complement strand
AGCAAACATGAAATGACAGACAATCAATTATTTAAGTTTCAAATAACTACTCCCTTTTAACTTTTAATTGTTTTTAGCAAGGTAACTAAAATTCTAATTTTTTTAAGATTAGTGTTTCAAAATGAGATGGAATGAAGCTGCTGGCTGGCACCTAGGAAAAAGTCCTTCCCTGAGAGGCTGGTCAGTCACTGGAACTTGTTTCCTAGGGAAGTGGTCATCATGTCAACAAGCCTGGCAGAATTCAGAGGGTGTCTGGATGACAGCTACATGGTTTATTTTTTTACTTAGTCCTGCAAGACCCAGGTATTTGGACCCAATGATTCTTAAAAGGGCCCCTTCCAAATTTAGGTATGCTACAGTTACATTACTCTACTACAAATCTAAGGTAATTGGTTGAAATACCACTAAACATTATTTCCTTGGCAACGTAACAGCTTTCTGTTTTTAAACAAGTTGACAATTTGTACTTGGCAGCTTTTGTTATGAATAGAATTAATTGTGTAAAGCTCTTGCATACAGTCCTTGTCTTGCAGTGTTCCTTCTAGGATATAATAGGTTTAATTAAACCTACTCAGTTTGACAAAACATATTTTAATGATGCTCTGTAATGCCAGAGATTTTGCATTTAATGGCACTTAGAGCTTATTGACACACAAAGCAGTTGTGACATGTTTATATTGAATCAAAACTCTGTTTTAATAAAAAATGACACAGTATTTATGACGCCGTGATACATAGGTCATTGATTAGTAAGGATGACATCATTTCACGAAAGTAGATGTGATTGCTCTGAAATGTAATGACAGTTTTAGAAAGATTATCCGTACTTCAGGCTCCCTATGGCTTTCGATTTCCTTTCAGTTAATTAACTTTAAATATATTAATTCTAGATAGCAGGTCAGATTCAACTGCAGCAAATGAAACCTCAGAAATATGGGTTAAACCAAAATAAGTCTCTACATTTTACTCCTTAAATCTCAAATTATACATGGTTGAGTTGGGGTATCTCATGCAGGGCCAGAAGTTGGACTCAGTGATCCTGATGGGTCCCTTCAAACTCCACATATTTTATAATTCTATAATTGTATGATTTGTAGTTAAGGCTATCTGCAAAAATATTTCAGAAAACATGGTAGAGTAGTTGTATTTCTTGGTGAGTGAGACACAGTAAGTGTAATGTGTGCGTGCAAGCTGTGATGCAGAATGGTTAAACATGGTTACAGTGTAAAGTAAACATGGTTACATCCTGTAGTTGTGCTTTTCCACGCAGCGGGCTGTCCAGTTAGCCTCAAATGCTCAGTGGAGCAACCTTTCAGCTTGTTCCTGCTCTAGTACAACAAGCTAATTTCAGTATTTAAAAAGCGGTATTTTTACTGGTGCCTTTTCCTGTTCTCCTAATAGGTTTTTATCTCTCTGTGAAACAGAAATCAGGTCTGTGGCCTTGCTAGAGGTTTCTCACTCAAGCCACAGTTTATCCTTGACAAAATTGTAATTCTCAAAAATTTCAAACACTGTTTATGCTTTACAAAGACGTGAGATACTACAGATCCCTTCAGGAACACTTGGATTTTGCATCTTTCATATTTGTTGTCTTTTCCTTGATTTTCAACATCTCCTTTATGCTAGGAATTACATTCTAACCTCCTTTGTGTCTCTCTTGACTTGCTCTCTTCCTAAATTAGAGCATATGCTAAACTGTCTCTCCGAAAGGCTGCATTTAAGTATATTTCCTTTGGCTTTTGTCTGACAAGTTGCCAAAAAAGAGACTACCAGTTTCCCCCAACTAATAAATTAGCGTATTCTTTCTCTTATTTTTATGTGCCTAGCTTTTGATTGGCCAGACTTGAGAATTACTTCTCTGAGTCTCTGGAGTTTAATTGCATGTAAATTAGTTCTTTCATTTGCCTGAATGTGCTAACCGCTTTCTATTAACATTGCTTTCAAAGATCCATTTTCTTTGCTCCAAAGACCTCATATCTCAATACAAGTTTACAATATTTTCTGGTTCATAAGACTGTATCTTAAACTAAAGCAGCAAAACAAAATTGGTGCTGCCGTGTAATCAGTTCTGTAGAAACTGATATATTTAAATTTGCTCTTCAGGAAGTTCTCACTAATTTTCCCATTTGGGACCTCTTTGGCCTTCATGTATATTAACTGACAATTTATCAGATGGTAATTTTCTGTAAGGCACTTAACCAGTCTATAAAATACAAGAGCCAGCTCAAAACTTCTGAAGTGTATTATAGGTGATGTCTATGGGTGAGTTTGTGAGCTCGTGTTAGTGCTTATGTTAGTCTTATGTAAACTCTGTCCCTTGGTGATCTGTATATTGGTACACAGCAGGCCTTGGCTGTGGGCTGTGTAGTGTCACAAAACCAATGCTATTCCTTCCTTGGTAAGGAGTTTGAACACAGTTAATATTAGGAATTAGTGAAGTTGTATTTTTTTTTGCATTTGTGCTAGTGTTTGTTAATATTCTGTCTATACAAACATATCATCATTCATTAAACGGAAACTTGGGCTCTGATTTCTCAAAGATCCCAAAGGAAACTCATACTTTTGAGCACTAATCCTGCTAAAAGTAATGTAAACTAGTAATTCGGTTTAATTTGTAGCTGTGGGTAATAGACATGCAGCCTTCTGATGTTTGCTTAGTTTTTGTTGATGTTATCGTATAAGCAATTTTTCAGATGAATGGAAATATTTATGTAAAAGTTGACTATGCATGACAGTGCTAACATTATCAGACCATTGCCTGTTGAGTATTCCCTCAAACTACGCAGAAATTCAAGAGAAGCTGAAAAATTTGTGAAAAGTCTCTAAGACCTGTCAGTGGACCCGTCTGAAAATAAATGGACCTGTAGAATGTATGAAATCTGATCATCAGGAGATGTAAAGTCTACTTACTTTCCCTTTTTCACTATTTGCTTCTAAAATGTTCCTCTTTGTGGCAGTTTATGAATGTAATAGGCTCTTGTCAGTGACTAAAGGAAATAAATTTTCCTTGGCTTTTTTTTCTGTTGATCTAGATGGCCTTAAGTGGCAACATAAAGTATTGTTTTAATAGCCTTTGGAAGCTGTGGCTACTAGCTTGTGAATGTATCTGAGCACTTGAAGTATTGTTTAAAAATCTCAAGTTCCTGGTGTGTATTTTAAGTGTCCTGCTCTTAGGAATGTTGAAAACAGAGTTTGATTTTTCCTGTAGGTAAAAGAAGTGAGAAATAGCGAATAAATTGATTTGCCTCTTAGGGAATGACTCTTGTGTGGTGATAGAATGCATTGTTCAGTCCAGAAATAGCAGTATGATGCTGGGGTACATAGACATGGTTGAGAAGCAAATTCAGTTCAAGGGAAACGTGTTAGTGAGGCATCAGTAAATGTACAGCTAGGAGGGAAAGAAAATAGCTAGTAAATTTCCTGAGAAAAGGAGAGAACATTGAAAAAAATGCTGTTAGTGGTTTACAGAGAGAAAGTACTAATATAACAATGGGAACCTGAATGAATTTGGAAGTTGATTTTCTAAACTGTGTGTTGCATTTGCATATGTAAAACTGCATAAATATTTTTATGCTAGTGTAAAATATTGTGTGTAGTTGGAGAAAGAAAGGGTGAATGTGTGTACTTTGTCACCAGACTGTGCATAAATGAGGACTAAAATTTGGCTTTGGGTTTTCAAGAATGTTTTTTTCAGCCTCTTGTTCTATAGTTTTTAATGTCAGAAAAATCCCTTTGCAGGGGCTGTGCTCTGTGGTGCACTGTTGGATGATATATTTTCAAACAGAATGCACTAGTGGAAACCGTAGGGAATTGCTTTGTTCACAGCAGAAACTCCTTGGTGTTGTTGTGAATGTATAAGAAAGTACAATTTTGGATTTGTCTCAAATTATGCCTGTCTTCTCATTCAGAAAATGATATAATAGTGGAGTTTCATAGCTGCTTTCCATTTTCTAACTTCAGTGAGGGTAGCTGGAGGGAAGAGGGCTATAGAGGCTTCAGTAAAAGTAAATCTACTCAGGCTTTCACGTCCAACTACTTTTTACACCAAGCCATGGATAGAAACTGGTGAGGTATCTTCTGGTTTGAGTTCAGATGTTGTTAGATACCAACTCTTGTAGGGAGATTTGGGTGTATGGGACTCCTCTGAAAATCCAAGTGCCAAGCAGTACCTGCAACCAGTGTCCAGCTCTATTTCAGTTAAGGTTCAGCAGCAGGGTCTAAACTAAAATGCACACACAAGTGTCTTGGGTAAAGGAGGGGCCACCAAGCAGCAGCAGCTGTTGCAGGTACTTGACAGTGGGGAGCAAGGCCTGAGACCATTCCTCTGAAGGTCATACGTACGAAATGTGTTGGGAAAAGCCCCCAAACATTTAAAATCTTGAAGCTATATACACATTTTCAAAGTGTCTGAATAGTTATATAAGATAATCCATAGAGCTAAGGAGGAAAACCATATCTGTAAGGCTACTTAGGATTTTGAATTGCTTATTTTGGGAAATGAATCAGAAAAATTTTGACACCTTGCTATTTCAAGAAGACAAACAATGATTTTTTTTTTTTAATCTATAACTGAAAGAGTACATCTTGTCTGTGGAAAGCATTAGTTTTTTGGGGATTTTTTTTTTTACCTCTGTTTATAATTCAATCCTTGTTCTTCACACAAGAGCTGTTTTGCTGTAGCAACTTTACTAGGACCCAGTAGAGTTCATACATAGCTTGTAAACAATGTATTTTGTCTTTGTAAACCCTTCAAACTGAAAATTTTGTCATGGTTGGGTAGAGCTACACGTTGCAGGATCAACCATTAGACCTGAAGACAGACTAATTAGATGTTTGCCTTTTGCTACATGATATTAAGACTTAAATTCTATCAAACCTAAAGTTCATGCAATTGTAAGCATCAATCAATTAGATAAAGGAAAAGCAGGTCAATTTTATTAGGCCCCCATGACTCAGGCAGATGATTATGCTGAGAAAACGCACGAGCTGGTGCTGTAGTGGAGGGTTTGCTTTTGTAATTGACTAACTGCTGCCTCCTGCTCTGTTGACCTTCACTAATTTGTAGTATTGTCTGTCATTCCTTATCTGCATTCGAGTGGGGAGGTTCGTATGTAAACATCAACATTGTTAAGGTCAGGGGGGACTGCATCTGTCTCTGTTGCCAGTTCATTTTTAATTGTGTGTACAGCCAGGCTGCAGGCTTCATGCCACTTGGTTCTGCATATCTGTCTGAAAATCTGCAGCTTTTGTCAGACTGTCACTGTTTTAATAATAATGAAATGAATAATGTAAGCAGCCATGGATCATTTAAAACCCTCAAGAGTGTCTTCTGGTACAGTGCCTGTGCTGCCGCAGCACTGCAGGTGGGTGGCATCCCCTCGGAATTGGCTCTATCCAAGGGCATAGGACACCCTGGGTGTGTGGTGCTGTATCACAGAGGTCCTGTTGTGGCTGCTGTGGAACTCTTTCCTTTTGGGGTGTCAGTGTAGGGACTGAAGCTGAGAAAAAGCTGTCCAAAACTTCTACTCCAAAAGGTTGCATAAATACTCTCATGTTGAATTTACCAATGTTTCCCAATATGTTTACACAAAGTGGAAAAGTGTGTAAATTATTTCAATGGTCGGGCAAGTTTCCAACATTTTTAGAAAAATATTTATTTGGTCTCACTACCAATTCAGAGTTTATGTGTTGTCAGTCCTTTTAGTTAGAAATATGGGGACAGAAGTGCTCTAGGACCACTGCTGTATGGTACTTTCCTTAAAATCACATTTCTACTGTGGAATTCTTGTGTTTTGCTGCTTCTTGTCTTTTTATTACCTGTAAATTGTTATGAAGTTTCAGTTCTGTTGTGAAACATTCCATATCCTGATGTATTTTAACAGAAGCTATTTTTGGTAGTAACCGTATTAAATGTCCTTATTCTAATTTCACCTCTTTGTTCAACATAGCAAGCTTTCCATTTCAGCAAATGATTCTTCTTCCTTTGATGTTTCTTCCCTTCAGATGTCGGTATTCAATTACTTTCTTTTCCCCTTATTTCACCTTGGCTAAGGTGGCATACTTGATAGTCTTTAAGATTTTTCCCCAAATTTGTCCTCAAATTCATCCTCTAGCCTCTTATGCTGATACTGCTTAGCCTAAAGCTATTTTTTTTCAGTTGTCTAGCTAAATATGACAAGTCTTGGTGCTATCACTTTTCTAGCAAATGACTGTTCCTTCTCTGCCGTGTAATGAAATGGAGAACCCATACATAAATTTTTACTTCCCTGTTCTATATTCTTGTAAGCTGTCCCCTCACAATCTGCATTTAATTATCAGTATTCTGAATTATTTTGTATGCAAAGGTCCTAGTTTGACTTTTTTTCAGGTTGATTTGCAATGTTATTTGTTTTTATCCCAAAGCTTCCTTGTTTTTGAAACAGTACATGTATGCATTCATAACTCCCACAGGGATTGTATCAGTCAGGAATAAAATTGACACATGTTCTCCCTCCTAAAGATTATTAATGAGAATACTAAATAAGTGTGTTTTTTCTAACTGTGATTTGAGCAAGAGGTACAAAACCAAGGGGAATGGATGCTTCAAGGTCTGGTTGTGAAGCAGTTGGATGTATGGAAAGAAGATGAGTGCATTAATGAACAATCAGCAGTTTCACTTTGGCAAAAGTCAACGAAAGTGTTTTTAATGACAGTGACCTACCTGATCCTCCCTCCAGCATCACTTCTTCAAAATGATCTCCACAAAACCGTGCTAACATGTATAGAATGCTGAGAAGCATTAAAACCCATCCTGCATGTTGCAATGACTAATTGAAAGGAACAGCTTGATGAATTTTCTAGTTCAGTTGTCTGGTTTTTGCAGAGAAACTGCGTTTCTGAAGCATGGCAAGCTGAGACCAAAAGGTTGTTGCCTCTAGCAGTGGGTCTTTGATCTGGCTCTGACTGATGTTGCATAGTTGTGAATTCCTCTAGGAATGAATGATGAAACTAATGATGAAATATTAGTTCTGGACTGTATTACTTGCAGATCAGGATGATGAAGCAGAAAAATTACCAGTGTACCTATTTTACCCTGCAGCTGTGTTACACTGCATTTCCTTGAGCACCTGCTCCTGTTTATTGCTTGCATTGC
Organism: Cossypha heuglini; assembly: GCA_027576195.1. NCBI lineage: Eukaryota > Metazoa > Chordata > Aves > Passeriformes > Muscicapidae > Cossypha > Cossypha heuglini. Next base: position 65,177 of record JAODKT010001795.1, on the reverse strand, counting down.
TTTCTTCAGAGCAGTGCTGTTTGTGTGTTTGTGAGACCTAAGTGATGTGTCTTCTTCAGTGGGACTGAGTGTCCCTCCTGCCTGCCAAGCAAGTGTAGATGAAAGAAAGGAAACTAATTGGTGCTCTTGGGAAACTGCAGCAAAATACTATCCTCCTGTGTCAAATTTCTACATTGTAAGAGTGCTAAAAAACAGCAAGCATTCCACAGTTCTCTGTGAGCTCAGGAGGTGGTGGCAAGATCATCAATGAAGGATGTTGTAAATTCCTCATACAGCTACTGGGAAGAAGGAAAATCTTCCAAAGGTTTGTGTCCTGACTGTTGTGTATAAATTGTTTGTACTTTCTTCGATGTTGTTCTCCTACACCAGCCAGATATTTATCTCCCTGCCTTAGTAACATTGCTGTAGTGATGTGCAGATTAAGAGTGAAAGGAAATGAAAGCAAGGTCAGCCCCCAAATGAAAAAGCATTCTGTTACAACAAGCCCTTTTTTTTTCCCAGACAGAAGGGAAAGCTTTTTTTCCTTTAAACTATGCTTCATTTTAGTGACCTGAAACACACAGTAAAGCAGAGAGAGAGATGGATAATGGGGTTAGTTCAATTTGGCCTTTATTTCCACGTTTTGATAAAAAACTGACTAAATGATTTGAGGGGAATTGGTTTGTTTTGTTTAATTTTTTTTTAAAAAGTAGTAATTACAGTTTATGAGAAACTTGTCACAATGCCCTAAACTTAGGAAATGCTGTGACAGAACTGAGTACAGTATTAGTACAGTTTGTAAAGAAATAAAATATTATTTATACAGTTCATATCATCAAGAATAATTTCAAAGTGTTTTGCAAATAACTGTAGCTTGTATGCAAACCCACACAGTGCATGGCATAGGCTAAAAGACCTATGATAAGACACCATACTTGAAAAATATTTTGAAATTGCTGATAAACAAAATTGTCTTTATTACGTCATGGGGCAAAGGTGGCAGTAGCTAGGGTAAGAGCTCAGCTGGAGTTTCTCTAGAGATTGATATGAGGACTGGGAGGAAGGAGTCCATGAGTGTGGACTAATGGGGAATAAATACTGGATGGGAATGAAAGATTGATATTTAGTAATAGAAACCTGAGAGCATGTGATGTTAGTGTAAGTGACATGCTCTTCTCTGATAAACCTCTTAAGCCCACTTTTCTGATTCTTATCATGTTGATTTATTAATTTCACCATCTGATCTTGATTTTTGGTGATGGTTTTCCCATCTTACTCTCTAAGATATTAGGAATTTCAGGAGAGAATACTTTAACAATCTTCATGTTTTTAGGCCAGAGATCCCCAGCCTCTTTTACACAGAGACAAACACTGGTGCAGAGTCACTGGATAAGTCAACACCATAACTCAGAAAAGAAAAAAGCTGCAACAATGAAAATTTGAAGGGAGATGATGAGTGTAAAAGGGAAACTTCGAATGTATGAGCAATTTTTATTGTAATGTGCTGTTTTTATATAAGTGTTTTCCGTCTTGGCTGCAAGTCAGTGTAATACACTACAATGAAATAGTGCTGCTTGTTTATAAACTCAGGGATTAAGTCTTCTGCTCTGCTCCTCTGGGCTTCTCATCCATCAGTAGAGGTTTTGAATAGAGCATGCAGCCATGGCCCTGCCTGAAGTATTTGGATTTTCTGTGTGTCCGTTCCTTTTTTTCCACAATGCCAGAACATCCCGAGCAGCTGAAGACTTGTGTTGAGGAGGTATTAGATACTACTGATGGCTGTAGTTATTCATGGAGTTGTAGCTGTGACTTTCACTCTCCAGGGACCTGTTTTTAACTAAATATGATGCTTTCTTTAGGTCAAACGTTCAGCTATGGCCCGTGCCTTGTCCAACAGTGTCAAGGGGGGACTGATAAGTACAGTGATCTGTTATCATGTTCTCAGTTTCTGTTGACTTTTGTTCTGTGAGGGCTGCTTGAAACATGATACCTTGGAGGTGCAGGACAGATTGTTTTTCCTATTTATTCCAGTTTTATGAGTAGTCCTGCAATTTTTAGTTTGAGTTAGCAATGTAAAATACCTGTATTTGTCCTAAGCATTTTATCTTTAGTTTAGTTTTCATGTTTCAGCAGATAGATAGGTAGAAGCAGCAACCTTACAAATTCCTGGTAAAAAAAAAAAGCCCCAAATCCTTTTCATTTCCATCTATTTTAGGGTCATAGTGCCATGTAAACAAGATGCAGAATTTCAAAGGCTTCAGCTTCTCTGCTCTAATGTGCTGGTCACCCAAAGACATTTATTTCCTTCATACCACCTTGCTCCAGAATAAGAATGACTATGGTATTTTGGCTTACCTGGAAGCTGAGGTCAGGATAGTAATCAAATGAAAAAAATGTGTATGTAAATATCTTTTTCTTCCTCACCACAAACCTGTGTTCGACCTGTGTTGTTTAATGGCCACTTTTACCCCATCGTGTTGGTAAAATCATCCGTGATTTCTCCTTTTATCTCCTTGACTTTCCCCAAGAAGGTTAGACTTTACAGGATGGGGCAGATCTTGGCAGAACAGAGATCCCCCCTTGTTCAGTACTGACATATTATTGGGAGTCTGGAGTACCTGTCCCACCCTCCACTGGACCTGTCATTTTCCTTCTGTGTTGCATCCAAGTTCCTAGTCTTTTCTTCTGCATCCAAACTGCAGAGATCAAGGCTGAAAATACAGTTTTCTTTTTCAGTCTTTGATACGGGTGAAAAATACAATTAGTGAAGTACCTGTTTGGATTAGGATTAAAGGAGAACCTGTTTCATCTGTGTTTACAGGGTTGGGGAAGGCAGATGGGAGCCAGCCTGGTGCAGTGCAGTAGGGTTCATTAGCCAGGAGATGGCAGCTGGAATACTCCTTTGCACTTGGAGCAAAAACCCGCCTGTAAATAGTCCAGATCCTGCCTCTCTGCATGGGAAAGTGCTGTACTTCATTAACGGCGGGCTAAACAGAAAACTCTAATGGATGTGTGTTTTTATGCAGTCACCTCAAGCAGCCCTCCCAGCCTTTGCATTAATTCTGAGTATTGTTGCACAGCAGCATTCACAATTAATTCAAAGCTTGGAAAAAAGTGCTTCTTTGCCCTTTCATGGCCGTGTCTTTTCTGACTGAATTGAAAATTGCTAGATAAAGTCTGAGTTTTGAAAGACGGAGAGCTTGTTTTAATTTCTTTGGTTATTTCCAGAGGCTAATGTCCAAATTAGTTGCACTTGGAGTGCCACAGATAGTCAGAATATAACCCAAATGGCAATGATTTTAATGTTGCCAGTTGGGTATAAGTCATGTCAACACAGCTTCCACACGGTTAACAATCTAGCCTATATATAAATAAATAGGCCCAAAATGTCTATTAAGTTTGCAAGGTAACACGAGTAAGGAGCAATCAAAACACAATTCCCAAGGTAGCCCCTGGCTGTTTTGTCCCTTACTGAGCACAAGCTTCATATTAGGGGGTGTTGTCAACCAGCCAGTTAATCTCATAGAGGAGATGGCTCTTTCAGATGCTTGGGTTAAGTGGTTACAAAAGCTGCAGCTGGCCTGACTTCTTGTTACAGAAAGAAATTACACAGAAAGCTGGAATCATAGATGTTTAAAACAGTATTCACTCTAAGATGCACAGCTAGCTGAGAATTCCTAGTTTTGACTAAATGTTCAGGACAGGCAGTACTTAAATGCTACAATTTTTTAAATGACAGGTTTTACAACAAGTGAGAAATAAACTTTTATTCCCTCTTACACTCAAACTGACCAAAACCAGCTAACCAACACTAGAAAGAAAAATAAATAAGAAATGACCCCTGCCAAAAAACTGAACCGAAACCACCAAACCATCTGCTCCCCCACCACCCACCAATCCCACCAAAGAGCAGCCAACCAAAAACCAAGCGCCCAACCAAAAAACACAAGTCCTGGTGTCTGAAATGGAATTTGTGCTTCTCCATAGTCTGGAGGATATCACACTGCTTATACGGTAAAGGGCTTTTGTCCTGTAAGGTAATGAGTGCTTGCAGCTTCAGGTTCTGTCCCTGTGCACAGACTGAAGATGTGTTTAAATCTTTGATGTGTTTAAATCTTTTATGTGTTGGAGTAAGATCTCTTTCTGGCGTACTTGCATGCTGGTGACACCCCTGTGCTGCCTCGTTGTGTCCACTGGAATGGATGCAACAACAACAATGCACACTTGAGAGCTCTAGAACTCAATCAGGCATCTTTCAACAGCAAAGTCTTGGAGGTGACCGCAGGAATATTTCAGTTCTTGAATGACGAGGTGGATGCATAGCAAATGTTATTCCCTTCACACTGTAGTTCGTAGTTAGCATACTTTTTAAAAGTATTGTTCTACTTGGTGAATATTGGTAGCAGAATAAATACTTCTATGTGAAACATCTTTTAAAGATGTAAAGATGGACAGAACAGCACCTGTGTAATACTCCAGCCAATTCACGGAAGTACAAAGTACATCTTTCTTTGAAGTGTTCTCCCCTCCACTAAGCTCATCCCTTGTTTCCTCCACTCTCCAGTCTAATGGGAAAAATGCCAAAAAAGTCCTTCTTGTCCTTAGTCTAGTTGAGAAAGTCCTGATGTCCCAGCAGGATGAGACTTCAGTGCAGCATCCATCAGCTGTGCTTTGTGTAGAAGCTGATTTCCCGTCAAAGCCGCTGGACCGGGAGAGAGACAAATCTGGACATATCCTCACATCCCATACAGCCCTTTTCTGGTGCTGAAGGGGGATTTGTATGTGCATCACAGAGTTTCCAGGGGATGAACTCTATCTCCAAGGCACTAGTCCTGAGCTGCTCCACACTGTCTGTTTCTGTGCTGGTGCAGCTTTGGTGCGCAAGTGAAGCGGATTGAAACGGGGACGTCACCTGGGGGCACTAGTGCAGCCAGATAGTGTCGTGTCATTTGCATTTGAAAGTTTACAGCAGCAGAATAAATTTCTGGTAAAGCTGCTCTTTATCAGAGGATTTCTTTTAGTTCGACTACTGGTTATAATTTTAAATGATCTGTGCCCCTGAGTGGAAAAACAACAGCAAAATTACTAATAAAGAAACCTAATTTCCTAGGTTGCTTACTGTTGAAGTTTAGTTTACTTCATTTGATGAGCCAAACCTTACTTTATCTTTAAAATTTTCCTGCAAAACAGTAACCAGTTCCATGTGAGTTCTGCCAAAGCAAATACTCAAATAATTTTATCTTGTGAGGTAAGCTGATGTTCCATACACTTTGTTCCTAAATATGCTGTCTGCATCAAAAATACAGTCTGTATCCAAGATGAGTTTCCAAGTCATGCCTTGTTGCAGGAGACAAAAAATGTTTTGAGAGCATGATTGCACTCATTTCTGGAGCTTACCCTTAGACCAAACATATATATCTCTTTTTGGTGTTATTTTGTAGTAGGTAAGGGGAAATGACAGAGAAGAAAAACAGTTCTGCTTATGTTTGTGACACCAAATGTGCTGTGAGAGAATTGTAATGAAATAGTAAATAGGTGAATTAAAGCTTGACAAAACAGAAATCACGCTGTTTGTGGTACTCCATATGCTGAGACTATTGTGAGAGTCACTGGAAATTGTGATACCTTATACATATCTTATATTTGGAAAAGACAGGTAATTTCCATGCTAAAATGTACCTGTGCAAAATTCTCATCTTCTTTTCTTCTGCAGTTGTAAAAGGTCCAACTCAACAATGAAAATGTACCAAATAGTATGTCATGGCAGACTACTTTGGAAAGGAAGGTCCTGATAGTGTTAGCTAGGCGGGGCAGCGACTGTTCCTGCAAGCAATTTTGCCATTCTGCAAAGAAGGATTTTAAGAGTGTTAAGACTAGTGAGTAAATTTTTCCTGCATGACTTATTACTTGTGGCCTTTTGTAGTATCCCTTCAGCAACTGCTGCATGACATGACCTTTTCAGCATATTTATCAGTCTGGGACATACGGATGATGCAGAGTTATAATTGTGATTGCTGGGGGAGAAATGACCAGTTCAAGGGGAGTGTTCCAAAATCAGGTTTTGATACAGGTGATTTGGGACACATCTGATATTTGAGCAGTGTATTTTACTTGAGGGATATCCTGACTTATTACAGTGGTTTTCTGATGCTCTCCTGTGACATTTCTGGCATGCATCCATGAAGCTTCAGATATTACAGTAGACCATCATATCATTGAGCTTAGTGACTGAATTTCTGTTAATTTCAATGGTACAACGTTAAGACCTGGGTATCTGGGTGAATTGCTGTACTGATTTAGCATTCTGCTTTTTACCCTTGAAGGATTATGCACAAAAAACCCCAAACCAAACAAAAAAAATTATTATTTTCTATCTTTCTGCATTTAATTAATTTACATAGAAACTAAAATGTGTCCATGTGAGTTCATGTGTTGCATTCCTGGCACTGATTGGAGTATTTGACACTCTCAGATTTTATGCTCTCTCCCCAGACTTTCAGCTATTTCCCTGACAGATATGAATAAGCAAAGAAAGATTGCAAATTATGGGCAGATAGGACAACTCCATGATCCAGTGTTTGTGATATTGGAAGAAAGAATAGGATACTTAATCAATCATCTCACTTTAACCTCTAATTTCTAAAAGAACAAGGTTTGTAATGGTATCAGTGACCTGAGTGTTGCTTTTTGAACCTGTTTTAAGTAGCTTTTGAATAAATGCGATACATTCCTGATAAATTATAGAGTTTCCTGATGTCTTTCTTTTTATCATTTTCTGTTTTATGACTATCCTGCAGGACTTCAGATTTCCACTGTGACTCAGTTAGTGTCGTTAGCACCTGTTTTACAGCCTGGAGCCAGTCCAGGGCAGGATTTCATTTCACAGCAGGTGCTTCTTCACGTGGCTGTGAAATCCAGGATGTGAACAGTGAAGAAGCTCTCATTTTGTGTGTTCCTAAAACTTTGACTTAGCCTCTTGTGTGAAAAAATAAATAACACTCCTCTTTACTCACTGACTTGTCCCAGAGGTCTGTTAGGGCTCTTCCTGACCAACAGGATGGTCCTTCAGCCAAGGTCTGTCCCTGCTTGGAGTTGGGACTTGCTGTTTTGGGAAATGTGGCACTCTAAGAAATGGAGCGAGGTTCCTTTGAGATGCACAGTTTAGGGAATCCAGTGACTCAGTTCTCCCCTAGGTCTAGCTTTTGCTCCTGTTGATCTCTGCTGACTGATGCCACCTGTAACTGACTCACTGCTTACAGAAGGGAGTTCCCAGTTATTGCTAGCTCCTTCTACATTGTGTTATGTAAAGGGATGTGACAATGAGCAAACCTGCTTTTGATTTTATACACTCTGCCAGTGATATGAAAAGGAGCAGAACTGCCATGAGTTTGTGCTCTGTTGTCCAAAATACCTGAGACTCACCAGTCCCAGTTTACAAGAGAAGTTCAAGTAAAAAGAATCCATGAATACCTGACAAGTTTCTGGCTTCATGAGGTGAAGCACATAGAGAGGGAGTCATACATTACCAAAAATGTCTGAAATGATCAAGCACAGCATAGGATACGTTTAAAGGATGACTTATTTTAAACTTTTATTGAAAATTACTCTATTTGTCTAGAGCTGCTCCCTGAGGTCACTTTCAAAAATCTTGCCAGAAGTGCCAGATTTGAAAGCAGACATCTGATTCAAACATTTTGCAGATCATAAATGGAGCTATCTGCTTAAGAAGAGAATAATTTCCATAGGGACTTGCCATAGTGTGTGGTGTTATTTAAATTGTGGCAATGCTGGGATGCTTGTTAGTCTTTGGCTCTTCCCTGTTTAAGGGATGCATACAGAGCAATTAATTCCACAGCAACCATCAACATTTTCACTGGATAGACAGTGCTAGAGATGCACCACAAGTCTAGGAGACTACATCCTGTTGAAATCTCCAAATTACGAACTTTTTGGGAATGTGCACTCTAGTTAATCTTATGGTGAGGGTTACTGTTCCCTTTCTCCACCTTTTCTTATGCTGAAATGAGTTCTGGAGTTCTGGCAGATGCTGAACGGGGCTGGTGACAGAAACACTGCTGAAGTCCAGTGGGGAAAGGAGAGGAAAGAAGTGGGGAAGGACTAGAGGAAGAGTAAGAGGAGGTTTAATGGTACAGTGCTGCAGTAGAGGTGTGAATTCAGAGAGAAAGAATGCAGAAAGACATAGAAACAGTTAAAGCATAATAATCTTTGAACTTCAACATGGTGGCAAAACCAGATTCAAACAGATCCAATTAAAAAAGAAGGGATAAAACAACTCTTTATTTATTTATTCATGTGTTTTATAACAGTGTTTGTAATTTATTATGCAGTTTTCATTTCTTGTATATCACATACCATAGAATGAAATAATAGAATATCCTGGGTTGGAGGGGACCCACGAGGATAATCAAGTCCAGCTCCTGGTTCTACACAGTACAGTCCCAAGAGCCAGGTGCTTGAGAGCATTGAGAACTTCTTGATCTCTGTCAGGCTGGTGCTGTGACCACTTCCCTGGGGAGCCTGTTCAGAGCACAACCACAGGCGAAGAACCTTTTCCTCATATCCAAACTAAACCTCTCCTGACACAACTTCAGGCCATTCCCCTGTGCCCTGT
>JAODKT010001795.1:0-44860 GCA_027576195.1 Cossypha heuglini | reverse complement strand
AAGAAGAAGAAGAAGAAGAAGAAGAAGAAGAAGAAGAAGAAGAAGAAGAAGAAATCTGCTATGCAGAAGCAAACTCCACTTTAATTTGCTCAGATATTGTTGGGAGGTGAGAAATGCATGAGAAAAGACAAGGATAAAGAAGTAATGATAAAATTATGAGGGGGTGAAATACATGTTCAGAGCTGCAGGGAAATTTATTTTGCATGTGCAGTGTTTTATGGGAGGGGAGCAAAAGACTGCTGGTAGGCTAAAATTGTTGGAATGGGTGTCTGATCAGCAGTAAGATCAGCATGGTCCTAGTGGCAGAGATTTTCCAGAAGGGAGGAATATTTCTTTCCAGTGCAGAGTTTCAGCAGTACTTAGGCTCCTTTTTTTTTTCAAAGGCTGCAAGTTGTTTCTACTTTTGCTTGTGTGGCCACTCTCTCTGGTTGACCATAGCAGTACTTCACATGCACTTTGCACATGAGTGGTAGATCCCAGGCAAAGGAGGGCCAGTACTCAGGATTTATTTTCCTGCAGTGGCACCTCTTAAAGGCCATTGGAAAAAGGCCATTGAAATTAATGTGCAGGTTTGACTCTTTCTTATGGGGTGAAAGAGAAACAGAATGACTAAGAAATGAGTAATTTGAAAGCAATGAAAATTCACCCTGGAAGGTGGAAATATGCTTACCGTCTTCGCTATCTAGAAAATGTTTGGTTGAGACATCCAGTAGAGAGATAACTATAGATGTGCAGTACTCAGATGTTTTAGACAAATTAAAAAATCTTAAAATATTAGGACCACCATGTATCCTTTTCCATGCTTTTTCTTCCCCCCCATCCCCCCACTCCCTTTTAAAAATTTTCAGAGATGGTAATATTTCACATAGTATTTTGATAAATATTAGTCTAATGTATTTGGAAAACTGAGAATGACTTGAGGGGGATAATTCACTGCTCTCAGTAAGGGTATTTTCAAGATAAATTGTCTCTTCTCTTATGTTTTATCTGCTTCAGCATTGCTGTTTGTCTGGATGAGGGTGCCATGCCCTGGACACCACAGTTCCCTGGAAAACAAGGCAGGCCTGACTGATAACTTTTGTTGCTTTCAAGTGTTCACTTTCACTAAAGTGAAGTTTCACTAAAACTTCAAGTAGTTTTAGTGATCTACTATAGAGCCGATATTTGTTGGGACTATTTCTTTTTGTTTATCATCCATATGGTGTATATCCTGGTATTGCAATTTATCTCAAAATTTTTTCTCTACTAATTCTTTATTTGCAGAAAACCTGTTTAACTGATGCCTTTCGTGTCAGAAAGGTGCTTTCTGATTGATGTTTGTCACTGGGAAGAAAGCTTCCTTTGAACATTCTTATCCTGCTCTGATCCTGCATATGTCTCTTAATATGCTCCTAGTGGGTCTCCTAAAGTTTTTGTGGTGCTCTTTGTTCTGAAACACAGACAGAATAAAGCTCTGGTTTGCAAAGAGCCAGTTGTGCCAGAAGCTGTAGGAGACAATGTTTATTTTTGAAATGCAAATTCTTGTGCTATGCAGTATTCAAGGAAACAAAGGTTAAAGAGATGTTGCGATGGGTAGCTTGAAAAAATAATAAAATTTTACTAAAGTGACTGTAAATAGTTAAGACTAAATTAATAGGCTAGAGATTTCTGGTGATAAAAATGACAGCCAGAATTTTCTCAGCTTGGCTAGGAATATTTATTCTTGTAAATGCACCATGATTTAACCTCTGAGTAAAGTAAACACCTGATGAAACAACAAACTTATTTATACTGAAATGAATGATGACTTGTTACTAAAAATACTGAGAATTCAGAAGAGGACTTTTATGCAGTAGCAATATGAATGTCTCTTCAGTGAAACTCTTAAATTATACTTACAGAATTAGGTCAGGTTATGGAGTGTACAGCAAGTTTTATCAAATTCATTATTTAAAAAGGAACAAATTACATGATAGTTGCACACTGCTGTCTGTAGATAGCCTTGAAATTGCAAAGGACAGCAGAAGAGAAAGTAGTCAACTTTGTTTTCTGAGAAAAGGAGAAGGCAGGAAACACTATGGGGTTCAGATATTCATTCTGACAAGTATTCTTCAAGACTTGGGGTTGTGGTCTGCATTTTAGAGGGATCTAGATTCATCTGGAGACTATCTGTAAAAGCCTTAATGCTTTAATTTAGAAGAAAGAGTGCTGGAGCAGCAAGTCTGACATAGAATAAGGGGCAAACCAATTTGTTAAGTGAAAAAACATCAGTTAGTTGAAAAAATATTACCCGGAAGTTTCTATTCAATTTTGACTAATTGCAACTAATGAAAAATATGCATATAAAAAAAGAGAAATAAAAATCCAGTAACAATAAAAAAGAGAAATTGTAAATTCAACTGGTGAGAAATATTTTCCCAGTACTTCTTTGGAACTATTCGTCAGAACTGAGACACTGCAAGCCAGTGAAGTTTCTTGGCTAAATTCTACTTGTGACATTCAGAGTAGTTTAGAGATACACTTAGGGGAACGTGTATAATTTTATAGTATAGATAGTATATAGTGTATATAGTATAAATTTTGGAATTCTGGATATATTGAGTGATTGTTGAGTCAGAACAAAAAAGAAAAGTTACTGTTTCAAGCACTATTCTAAATATGTAAAAATGAGACTTTTTTGTTGCTGTGAAATTTCAATTTGGAGAGACACACAGTCATAGTATTAAGTCATTGAAGTCTGTAACAATTACTGATGATGTTTTTCTTTTTCTAATGATAAAACATGAATATGTTTGTCACATTTAGAGCCCTAAATTGATGGATTAAGATAATGTTATCACTGGATTGGAATTTGTCTGGTAGTTTGTAAATCAATCATTATTATCTGTTTGCTTTTATTATAAAGAAAAGGGAAGATACCAAGCAGTCAAATATTTACTTCAGGTTATAAAAAGCCTTATTTATCAAAGTAAGTACAACTATAAATAAAACTCAGATGGAAAAATGTGAATAAAATTTTGATCTTGCATTGTATGGGGAAGAGAAAAAACTGCAATAGTGTGTCTTTTAGGAAGAGCACAGCTTTAATGGAGGCTTTGAGTTTCAGCGGAGAAATACAACTTTCAGCTAAAACAACCAAAGCAATATCTAAGAGGGAAATAAGAATGACTATAAAACTTTAAAAATTAGCATTGTATAGAAAACTTTTAAGGGAGTCTAGAATAATTGTTTTAAAGGACAAGAGTAGAAAAATATATAAAATTTCCTGTATATAATAGACAAAGGATGGCAAATTCCATTTATATATGGGGGTGTTAAAAAGATGATGCAGGGAAGAGACAAGTATTCATAACATTTCTCTTCTGTATCCAAAAATAAATTAGTTGATGGGCCACTATCACATGAGGATGACATCCTGCCTTTGCATCCACTAAGGAGGATATTAATTAACAATGTTTAAAGATAAACGCTTCAGACAGAAAGCCTGGATGATTTGCTACAGTCCAATACCAGTGGTTAAGATGCCTTTCTTGCTAACATTAATATCTATAAATGTGGAATATTGTAACACTTCCGAGAGGTATTTGAAGCAGACAAGCGTAGCACGTGAAACTTGTTAAACTGTGCTCAGCCTTAGGCACTGAAATAGAAAGGCCTAATACTGGATTTGACTAAACAAAACTGTAAAGCAGAAAGTTTCATATTTTTCTATGGAAAACAGGTCTTGTTCAAGCAGATTATAACTTAGATTGCTTAAGGTAACCTCAAAAAAACCTATCTGAATGGTATTCATTTAATGAGATTCCATTTTTAAAAGGACTGTAAAATAATATCAGTAAATCAAGTGTGTGTTAAATAAATTTAAAGTCAGATAGTGGATGTCTCATAAAATCACCTTCAATAGTGGTATTTCTAGTAGATTTGTTGTATTATGCACTAGACTGATTAAAGTGTTACGTAGGATTTATTACCTAAAAAAAATATTAAAAAAAGTGTTGACTATAAGATGATAGAGACTGCAGAAGAGTAAAAATTGGGTTTAATGACGCTACTTTGTATCATTTCAGCATATTTGATTTAAATAAAAGTAATTTCTGTATTCCAAAGGAAAAAAAAAGAGTAAAGAACCAAACTGAACTTGTTTTGAAAAAAATCTGGGTATAGCAGACAAGATGAACTCAGAAGAAACTATCAGCATGTCAAAACATCTGTACATGCTTTTCTGAAATGAGTAATCTTGAGTGGGAGAAAATGGGAAGTGCATGTCTGGTTATGGAACACTGTGTATTGTACACAGTTCTGTTGTCTGGTTCTGAAAAAGGAATTAAGGAATAAGGAACAATAGAACAAAAAACGCATCAGAATGTGGCGGAGTGTGGAATGTAAAATGCATTAATGTGAGAGCCTTTACCTCAATACATCCAGATCATCAAAGAAAGCAACATAATGAGAGAGAACAGCAGCTCCCTGAGAAGGAAAGGCAGAGTACTTAACCCTCATGAGACAGGCCAGAAGGAAGAGCAAATGTCTGGAACCAAAAGTCAGACAAATTCAAGTAGGAAGGGGAATTTGTGTCTTCTCTGAGGGAAGGGGATGAATCTCTTGGAGAAACTGTCAAAGGAAGTGTTGTTTCTTTTCTAATACTCCCCATCCTGCTGTTCTTGGCGCTAGACTGAGAAACTGTTTAGAAAATATGCTTTAGTAGGCCACTGTTTAGATTTTAACATGCCTGACTTTAGACTTCTTATGAGGTCAGCTAGGTAAAATTTAATGGTCTTTCATTCAAAGGGAGGGAGCTGTATGTTAAAACAAGTTTTATCTGCATTGATAGCCAAAACAGAAAGAACACCTCATTGCTGTTAACTCCTCTGCTCTTACAAAAATAACAGAGGACACTACTTCAATACTTCCAAAATTAGGAGAACTGGGTGTAGTTGTTACTTGAGGTTCTCACAAAACATAGTTCTCTTTCACCATTAATAAGTATTGTTTGAAATCTTGTCTGCAGTCAGGAGCACACAGGCTGAAAACCAGCCTGAGGGCCAAGCTCTAAAATGTATGTATTAATCTCTGAACATTGCTGTCGATTCCTTCTGCTTGAATGTAGTTTAAAGTCTTGCAAATAATAAATGCTAAAGATATTTTGGACAGTTTCTTCTTTCTATTCTGCTTCATGTAACATAAGAGCACAAAAATTTCTACAGTAATGAATGGCTCATACTTTAGCCAAGGTTAACTTAATCAGCAGTGACTGAATAATGAAGATGCTGCACATTGGTTTCAGTAAAAGCAGAGATTTCAAAATTACCTTCCGATTTCCTATTAAAAAAGGAATAAAGAAAATTGCTCTCCTACTTTGACTAAAATGGTCAAATGCTAAACAAGAACTTGCATTTTTTGTATTTGTTATCTTGAAATGTAAGAAAAAGCAGATGTATTTTTCCTGAATTATCTCATTTATTTCTATGCTAGTTACAACTTATTCAATATTGCCAATGGTAGGCAAGAAAATTAAATGCTTCTGTGAATTTTATGTCATCAGAAATTCAAGGTTCAGAGGGTCTATAATAGAATCTTACTTTTTTGGAAGACATAAATACAGCTAAGCAGTTAATGCAAATTTCTTCATTGTTAACAATAAACTGTCTCCCTGCAATCCTACTGTTTGGCAAATGCCTTTTCCAAATCATTCATTCCAATCCATTCCATTCTTTTCAAGAATGAAAGTAATTATTTTTTTAAGCTACAGAAAATGTATGTTAAAAATGAACAGGAAATAATAGGGGGACACAGTGCCAGTTTAAGTACAGACTTTTTTGGAGTTGATTCTTTTTCGCTTGCTTACCTGGCAAGTTAAGAGCAATTTAGCAAATGTATTGAGTGGCGTTGGTGTCACGAGGTACTATACTCATGGTGTTCAGTATGTCAGTATTTAGTATGTAGGTACCCTTCAGGGGTTAAATGTGTGCTTGTCTAATTGAAATGGTGGAAACCAGAAGAGAGCAATGGGATTTGGACAGCTGGAAAGCAAACGTCCTAGGTAATTCAAGCAGGCTTCACAGTCGTTAGTGTCTTGATAATTCTGCTTTTATCTTTTTATTGAATAGATGTAAATCTTGAGGAAGGCTTGGAATTATGTAGATGAAGAGTTGATTCATTGTGACTGAGGTGCTAGTGGTAACGAAAGTATACATAAGTCTTTTTCTAAATGGAATCCTCATTTGTATAATCACAGATTCACCAAGAACAAGAAAAGGAGAAGCAGCAAAGACTTCTGAATACCATTGTGCTCAGAGACCAGATTTCTTACTCTTTGGTAACTGGTTCGTACCACAGGCTTTCAAATTTAGGGTTTTCCATGCATTTGTTTTGCATCACTGTCATGAACTGACCCCATTTTTATCTTGGGGACTCTTACTCCACAGATGTTGAATGGGTACTGCTGATTTTTTGTCTATTGTCTGTGTCACTGTGTAATACATTCCTTGCCATGGAACTCACAAGGCAATGCTTTCACTAATAAACAGTTAATTGCCAGGAATGAAGCTGGAAACTTGTTTAAATGCAAACAAAAAAAATTTGTATGTTATCAGAGGAAAAAACCTAATGAGGGGAAACCACTTTGAGGCTCTTTAGATATGTATGGAGATATTGCTCCAGTAACCCTTTGGAGGCTCAAACTCAAATTGTGGTGCAGAGTCAGAGGTGCAAAATTCACTAAATTAATTGGAGGCTGGATTTATCTGCTCAGCCTTGGAATTCAGAATTTTACACAGCTCTGCTTCCAGCATCCATTTCCAATCTCAGGAAGGATTGATTTGTCTTTGTTCCAGTCCCAATAGGACTTTTCATATAAGAAGCAGGTTTCCCAATAGTAAACACGGCTTCAGGCATGTATAAAATGAAGCACCTGTCCCTGAAGAACATGAGAGAACTCCCATCAGAACTGGAGGCTAAAAAGAAAACAATTGGCGCAAATAAAAAGCTACTAGTCCACACAAAAAATGAACATTACCTATTCTAGCATGACTGCAGTGTCCCACCTTGGTCCCACACCAAGGAGGACAACATAAATAAACTGGTAGCAGTGCATTAGATGTCCCTTGTAGAAGAAAATCCAGTAGGAATATTGAATGTTTTTTTGAACTGCTGTCAAGCCAACAGCTGGTTGCAGGCATAGTTATAGCTTTGGGTATTGTAGAAGCTGTGGCTCACCAAAGTGTCCCATGGCTTGCTGACATTTTGGTACTTTTTTCAGAGGCCCTGTTTTTTTGCAGCACCATAAAACAGAATTCAGCATTCAGGCTGTAACTTCTGGCTCAGGGTGTTCTGAATGGAAAGCTGCATGTTGAACATGAGAGCAATAAAACACCTCCTTTCTTTTTCTCATCTTTCTTGTAATGTCTGTATGAATATTTTCAAATTTCTCCTTTTGATTGAAGAGAATTTGTACTTAGGAGGTGTGGAGTGATTCCTCATATCATTGCTTCTAGTTCAACCCAAACACTCAAAGAACTTTGAAAAAAAAAAATTAGTTTAAGATTAATGCCCTGTTGTTACTGTTAACACATGGCAGTAGTTATGAAAAGGTCAGGAAAATGGGTGAAATAGAAATGCACGGTTCTTTCAAAGGCTCCAGGGTAGAGAGGTGATCTAATGCACTTGGAGCCAAGTGGTGCGATGGCAGGAGAAGAGGGGAAGCTGCTCGTGAAGAGTGAGAGGAGCCATTGCTGCAGTTACTGATGTGAGACTGCTAAAGTGATGCTTCCTTTCGGTGTGCCATCAGACTGCCGTGGTGCAGGGCAGTAAGCAATGGCAAGTGAACGTTTCGGAAACGAAACAAAGAATGTTTAGGCTGCACCCTTTTCCAGACCACATCAGGAGCTGAAAAGCTGAAAAGTTTAAGCTGCAGTTTTAAGCTGCAGGAAGGACTTAAAAAGGCTGCTTTAATTAAGGTGAGCCCGTGTTCAGAGAACCCATGTGGCTAAGAAATGTGTTTTGTGCAGGTGCCAGAGGTCCCTTGCTGCAGAGTCCAGACAGGCTGTGCAGTGAGGTTGGCTAAAGGAAGGGTAGAAGCCCCTCCCAGGAAGCACTGCTATAGAGATGTGGCTATTTCAGCCTTTGCCCTGCGGACCTAGATTACATTTTTCACAGATGATTGGCACCTGTTCCCCGTGCTTGACAGAGACCTTTAAATTGCAGGAGGAGTCCTTGAACTGTGCTTTCAAGATAAGGCTCTATAGAACGCTAAGTACTTTCTGAAATAAGGTTTCAGTTGTCTTATATTGAGCATTCACACAAAATGGAACATTTTGACCTTGTTATTTCAAAAAAAGAAGAAATGCAGCACCAGTCACCTCACAGTATTGGGATGTTTGAGAGATGTGCTGAATACTGTTTGCAAACTGTTTGACAGCCTAAAAAGATCTGGACAATAAATGCCCATATGTTGAATTGTATTTTGTTGTAAATTTGTAACTGTTATGTAGAGCATCTGTGGCTGCGTTTGAGCATTTAGGATGCCCCCACACCAAATGATCTAAAAGTAATCTCTTCTTTCAAAACACTTATTTTATAAACAGATAGATAAGGACTTTGCTGTAAAAGATTTTGCTCTTAATAGACTATAAAATCAGCTATTCTCATGTAGACTGCTGACTCTTCTAATTGCCTTGTTTAAATCAAGCATTGTTTTGCAACTAGAATTTTTTTTTTTGAAAAGGAGATTCACAGAGGTGGTAAAAAGGACTAGTTCAACTAAAAATATACAATACAGCTTAATTAATGTGTAAAGCTCACAGAGAAAATCACTCCTTCTAACTGCTGCATCATTAAGATTAGAGGCTGAAAAATCTTCCTTCCTGAAGGTTCTCAAGATAAAAATAAATCTGTGAGCTTAACATCTTTCGTTTTTCATTTTTATTTCCATTCAGTTTTACTGATTGAGCACAAACTGTAGGAACCCCAAGTGTGTGCACACAAATGAAAAAATAAAGTACCTTTTTTTATAAGCCTCAGAAGCTTCAGAGGGACTGTATTACTTTCACTCAGCAAAAACTACTTTAAAAAAAGAAGATAAAACCATATTTGATAGCTGCTGAAAGAGGGAATAATCCAGATACAGACATTATGGCACAACATGCCATGCAGTTTCAATCTGCTACACTTTAGTAGCACATCAGTCACAATGAGCCCATTGTGAAAGGTTTTTCTCCTATTTTTGCAATTTTTAGGAGAACCCTGGAGGCTTTGGGGAATATGTATATTTTTGTGTGAGAGAGCATGAACAAACTGCCTTTGCTATAATCTGAACAGTTGTTGATTGATAATTCTTATATGGATCCTAAAATGGAGATTTCCCAGCTGTGCTTGATGAGACTTATCATCTCATCTAACACCTATAGCTCCTGAAAGACTGTTCCAAATCTCATCAGACCTGAAACATGAGATGGGTGGACTGAACCATGCAAGTGCACACTCCACAGAGCCCTCATTCAGGCATTGTGTGTCAGCATTTGCCAGCAGACAGCATTTGGAGTCAAGTCAGAGACAGACAATGACAGATTTAGCATCTTGCTCCAGTTGTAAAGGCAGCCCAGTGCACATGCACAGACTTGTAGCATGAGGAGCATGCCAAGGAGCTGCCAGTGCCTCCCTGCTATAAACAGCACCTGTGCTGCCAAATGGTGGTGCCACTCCATGGCCAGCTCCTTCCATGCTGCCTCCAATTTGTGAAGCCAATTCCCTAATCCCTCTTTCTCTGGGGGTGATTGCAGGGCAGAATTAAAAATGAAGAATGCTAGCTCCCCCTTACCTGTGAGCAATTTGCTTGACCACATGATGGTGCGATCAAGTAAGGTCTCTGCTCAGTAAATAAAAGCCATTTTGTTCAAGTAGTGGGATGAACAGCACACTCTGTTGGGTGGATCAGCTTCCAGAGTCTGGCTTACCTACAGATTCAGGATAAAGGTTTCTCTAGCCTTATTGCCTTCAATCAAATCTTGCCAGAGATAGAGAACTGAGAAGTTGCTCACATCCCTCAAGTGCAAAGACCCACGTTTTTCTCATGTCACATTTCTCTGACATCAAATCAAACTCGCTTGCAAACATCAGACTCTTTTCTCCTCCTCTTGCCGAAACTTGCTTCTTCTCAATATTCTGCATAAAAAAGGTTAATTTCCATGGCTTGCCACTGTGTGATAGGTTCTGCTATTTTGTTTATCCTTAGAGGTAATAAACAGGAAATGGCAGTGGGATTTTCTTCCATTTCCTACCCATGCTGCTGTGGAAAAAAACGCCGATAAGAAAAAAACCCCACCAAAATTGCCCTTATGCCTGCTGAAGCTGTTGATACAGCCAGCCTAAGACACTGTATGTACTGCCTTCTCAGGCTAAAGTGTAACCATGAATTTCAAATTGGCCTTTGCATATGGATTTACTGTGCCCTAGCAGTCTATTAAGACTTCAAATCCAGATATAGGCCTCCAGCAGTGAGTTAACCAAGCCCCCAAACCTCCAATCACTTATAAATACACCTCTGCTTCAAGAAAACTGTAAGGAGAAATACCCTATGCTAAATGTTGTGTATGTGTTCTGTACTCTGCTGTCTCATAGAGGCATTAAGGGAAAAGTAAGTGGGAAACTGGGTTAGAAAATGCCAAAGTGGTGGTTGCCTGGGGAACTTGAATTCAGATCTTTTTGCAGTGCATGCACGTCAGTCTTCGAGCACAATAATAGATAGTTTTTTTCAAAATTTATTTTGTTTCAGCATGGAAAAAGGAATTAGTATTTTGCTATTATTCTCTCAGAAAATATGACTGCTTATACTGTAGCTGAAATTAAATATTAGAAATTACTTAAAAAACTTCATCCTAAGCATATATAGACAAAATGTTAAGCAACAGGGAGAACCCTACAATGAGAAGTCTTGGGTTACCTTAATGAATGAGAATACTGTGAATTTTTTTACTAATAATGTTGAGAAAATTACAG
Organism: Cossypha heuglini; assembly: GCA_027576195.1. Taxonomy (NCBI): domain Eukaryota; kingdom Metazoa; phylum Chordata; class Aves; order Passeriformes; family Muscicapidae; genus Cossypha; species Cossypha heuglini. Next base: position 33,889 of record JAODKT010001795.1, on the reverse strand, counting down.
AAATTTTTAGTTCTTATCTGCATTTTTTTCTTTAGAATATCATATATTGACTTTATTCTTGATCATAATACAGAAAAAAATGCTAATATTGAAAAAAATGGATTGGCTTAGAAAATCTGAAAGCTATTGTCACGTCCAAAAACTGTTTTCACAATGTTATCTGAAGTTTTACAGTACTGCTCTGATGTATGAAGGAAGATGTGCCTGCTGAACTCAGTGATAACTTCATCTGCAGGAAGGCTGCTACTTACAGCATAAACCAAACCACCTGCTCTAGTCCAGGCACTGCTGCAGCAGTGCAGCTCTGGGGGCAAAATCTGGCTACTGATTATGTAACAGGGACCACTGTGAGCCTGCAACTGGGTCTTTGTGGGAACTGAACACCTGCAGTTTGGCCTTTATTTTTGGTGCCCTTTCTTGTCTTTACACCCTGAATGTCAGCTCTTTTTGCCTCTCAGATCTCCCAGATACTCTGGTCAGGATGCTCCAGAGCCTATGCATTTTTTTGGGTTCAAGACACTGCCCCAGACCATCAGAAGAAAATAAAAATTAATTAGCACCTAAACCAGATGCATTTTTCCTGTAAATAAACAATCAGCAAATTGACTACATATTATTTTATATTAAATTTATCTGTGCAGACATGTATTTGCGTAAACGAGCTTCATTAGATGGGTGAAATAAACTGTTGAATTTCATGAAAATTAAAGCACATAGAATTATTCTGAGATCACCCTGTCCTTCCTGCCTGGCTTTGTCCAAGACATAAGTTATAACAACCAGCAAACTTTGCCAACAAACAACCAACTCCAGGTTTTGTTGTGTTCCTTCCCTACTAATCTTTTCACAGGCTCTGCTGGACCCCACTATTCCACTTTTATCATCAAGCACAAACATCTTTCCTAGAACAGTCTCACAGGGAGATTGTGTGGGTAGGTGAAATATTTTTTGAGATATTTTCTGATGGTTGTGTTCTGCCAACTGGCTCATCTCTAAAACTATTTTCAACATATTTTTCAATCCAAAGTTCATTATTTTTAATTGTCAAAAAAGATCATGTGTGTCGCATGACAGGACCATATTTACTCTTATGAAAGAGAAAAAAGTGGTCTTCTAGTAAGAGTCACATTAAGGGACTAGGTAGAAGTATTTTTTAAAAAAGGATAAAAAAGATGTTTTATGGTAAGTGGTACCACTGAACATCCAGAACGCATCTGTGATGAGCTGCTCCCAGTTGCCTTTCCAAGCAGACGATGTCCTTGTTTACAGCATTTCCTATTCAAACATCTGGTGTTTTTAAGATGTTTTTGGAGAAAAATATCTTTCTTCTCCTGTGCCCAGAGACCACAAGGAGTTTCTGTCTCAGAGAAAGCTGTCACGCAGGTTGTTCTGCACAAATGGAAAATGAAGGGATACAACTTTTGCCTGTATGGCATGAAGCCAAGTGCACCAAAATATGGTACTGTGATCCCTGGGTGAATCAGAAATACTTCTGCCCCGGCTCTGAAACTGTTGTAGATCTTGAAAGAAATTTCTTTATAAATCCTTTCTTACTCCTTTGCCTTCACCTCTAACAATAGTCTTCCTGAAGCAGATTCATGTTTTAAAAAAGCCTGTGAGTACTCCTTTATAGAGATCATTTCACAGGTGCAGGTGTACAGTGTCCCTTGTGTGGTACCTGAACACCCTTTACTAACTAGAATCATGTTTTAACTCATTATCTAGCAGGCAGCAAACAGCATTTGCTCCCAGGAGGCTGTTACATTCAGCCAGCTTGTGTGTAATGAGCAAGGTGGCCATTAGCTTACAATTCTGCTTATTGCTCTGCACTGATGAATACAAACTGCCTGTGGTCCTCAAGAACATTGCAAGTATTTGGGAATTGAACATTGTTTACATAAAGAACTGTTGTAAAACCTAAGCATGACAATATATGAAGTATTTTTTTTTTTTTAACCGGTTGGGCCAGCTAGCTGGGGAAGTGAGTGGGAAAAGATAAAATGAAGAAAAGGGAAGGGCAAGCAGGAGCAAAAAAAATACTTCCTTTGTGCAGATGGTTTTTATGAGTATTGCTATCCAAACTTGGTCTTTGTTCAGCTTTAACTCTCTGTTCCTTTTATAGTCATGAAAGACAAAACTAGATCTTAAATCAAGAAAACATCCTTATTTAAAGGTGTTTCATAAGACTAGGTTTACGTACATCTTTTTCAAAAGACCTGAAACATATTCTTACAGAGAAATAAATGTCTAAGCCCTGCCTCACCTGATGGATCTTAAGGACTTGTTGAACTGTTTCCACTAATTCCATAGCCCATCATTGGCCCAGGCTACGCAGCAAAATCATTGAAGTTACCAAGGGTCACACGGCTGATTGCACTCATCCTTTTCTGTGAGCAATTTCTGTGAGCAAACCAGTCTCATATGCAAAGGGAGGTAGAAATAAACTGGACAAGAAAAAGAATTTCACACTTTGCTTATGAAACATATATAAAAAGAGAATCCTTTCGTTCCTGTATTTCACAAACCAGAAGATCATGCTCTTACCTTGAAAGTTTTGGTGTCAAGGTCACTTCCAGCATTCAAAGTGACTTTCTGAGCCACGAACCACTGCAGAGCAGCCTCATATCATCCTTGTATAGGAAGCTGTCCTTTATTTATGCAAGCTGAGGCAGGAAAATATTTGCAGACTGCCTGATTTTGAATGCTGCTCATTAAAGTGGGAAGTTTTCACCATTGTTTTCAAGGTTTAACAACAAAATTCACAGTGCAGGCATGAAGAAGTCGATTATTAAATCTTGGATTTGCTTTCCTTTACCTGAGGCCAAATCACAGATCTCTTAAGACAGATGTGTGTGTGTGTGTACATGCAGAGAAGAAATTGAATCCCACACTTGTGGCTGTTCTGTTCTTATTGATTCTGTCTATGATTTTTGTGAGGAAGCAAATCTAAAAGTGATTTAAAGTGGACAAAGTTTCACTGTTTGCCCTCAAGACAGCTGTGAAGAGTTTAAAATTATGTCTTGTGTTTATGAGTATATTAATGCCAAGAAATCCCAGCTTACAGACTTCCGGGTCCATTTTGTCCTAACTCTCAAAGAGGTTACCTTCTTGCCTACTTGACATGTTTTACTCTGGGCATGTTATGAAGGAAGCCTGGAGATGGCCATGTGCTGCAGTCTGCCTCCTCACTCTGCTGTGCCTGCTGGGGACTCCACACTACTCACATTTGCAGCTCACAATTATTATTTCAGAAATGTCCTTTAAAAAAATGTCATATGTAATCAGGAATAAAAGGGAATTTTGGAATTCATCCAGCCATCCTGCACAGAGAGGACACATTTTAAGCAAGAGGAGCTTAAAGAAAACCCTGAAGAGAACAGTCTTAATTTTTATATCTGTGTATATATACATATATATATATATACATTTAGTGAATGTGGTAGCATCTCTCTCTATATATATATATTCTTATGTGCGTATATATGTGCGTATATGCTTTTTATATAAAAAAGCATGTATGGGTCTATCTCCATGTGAGCACTTGAGAAAGAGCAAAGCTGGGGATATTAAAGTAGGCAAAAAGCAGTCAAAGACCAAACATCTCTGTTCAGGAATTGTTTGGAGTTTCACATATTGACTGTTTGTTCTTAACCTTGTTAATTACTTTATGCATCTCACATTGATCCTTCAGGGATTCAGGGATTATCATGGGAAAAACCATGAAGAAGTATGATATGAAGTGGCCAGGAACCAGATTTGGTTGATCCATGTAGTCTAAAAGATTATGCAACAAAATACTCTTATTAAGACAGGTGCTGTGTTGACTTGAGAGAAACCTCCTTGCCTCATACCAATGCTGTTTTTATGCCAGTTAAAAATGAGAAGTTTTAAATGCTAGGTTAAAGAAAAAATTCAAGGAAAAGGAAAGAGAAAGGAACAGATTGGTTGAATGCTTTTCTAATTTTCCTGATCTCTGAGCATTTGTGCACCTTATGCTTTGGTTTTAAATACCACTTTATAACACATAAAGACTATTTCAGACATTGGCTTTGCTGGTTGAGGACTCCAGTGCTGCAGTGCCTGTCTAGCACACCCTGTGTAGGGTATTAGTTTCATATTAGTATTTCCACAAGCATTTACATTTCTTAGTGCAAACATATAGATCTTTTTCCACTATGGATTTGACATCATTAATATCGACTGTGCCTGAGGTCACCTTGAAGTAAATTTTGGGAATTTATTTACAGTGATATTAATCCACAGAGTAATAGAAATAGGAATAACGTGTTGAGAAGGGGATGTTACGAGATACGTAGAGAGTAACTTCAGAGGGATGGGTGACATAAGAGCCCAAGAGGTGGCAAATCAGCACCTTGTCCATTAAATATTTTAGCCAAGTATTTAAAGGTAGTGGAAAAACCTGTTCATGTCATCCATTTCACAATTTCTGAAATGTAAAACTAGACCCCTGAGGCCAAAGAAAGCACATATCTTCAGTGGTATCTGGATGACTCTTAGTTGTAGAGAAAGCGAATTGGATAAAGACCCATGCTTTCTCTTAGTCCTGCACTAGAATCAGTAAACTTCTCAGTGCTGTTGACTTAGATCTGTTAGCTTATTTATAGTAGAGGCTATGGGAACTGTCAGTGGAGACCTCACTGATGGTGTAAATTAGCCTTGGAAAAGCTTTATACTATTTTACTAGTGTTGGCACATGAACAAATGTATTCAGGTTTGGATCTTTGTCTGGGTGGCTGAGTTTTTTGCCTTGTGGGTAATTATGAAATTTCTAAAAATTCCCTTATATAATAGTTAAAAAAATTTTAAAGCAGCCAGGAAAATGAGAATGCTTTCAAAACTCCCTTTAAAAAAGATATCCATAAGATACAGCTCAAACAGCATCAAAGTCTTCTAATCTTGATGTTATTTTTATTCACTATTAGTATAATTAGCTCTGTGAATCTGATTGAAGGTATCACTTCAGTCAGGGAAATAAAAGAACTAATTAAAGACATTTTCAAATAGCCTTTTACAGACAATATTGCAGTAGGTAAGAAAAAACAATCAAGGGAGGCACTGGGAGTAATTTTAGGTAACTTGCAGATTGATTAAGTGCTGCAATTTTTATTCCTTAATGTGTGCCAGTATTAAGACAGTGGGGCAAAAAAATCAGCATTTACTTAAGATAGACATAAAGGAAGAGGAAAAGAATGAGAAGATCAAGTTGCAGCCAGAGCTAGAAGGTACAGTCAAAAACCCTGTTAATTTAGATTGCTCTGAGGTGGCTCCCCATCTTCAAAATTATTTTTGAGGAGGAAACAAAGGACAACACAAAGCCTTTTGAAGTCAGAGTCCCTTTTTTCTTCTGGTAATGAAGTCTGACAGACTGTCTTTGATCTTTGAAACAATCTACAAACCTGTACAGCTTTGATCGCTAACATAATGGATGTGGCGTTATTTTCTGTGTGTGTGGAAAGTAGGTCTGTGCCAGCCTAGTTAGTACGGGAGCTAATTGAGATACAAAGGAGCCTTACCCTGAGCACTGAAGTAAGGTTTGCTAACAGAAGACACACCTGCATTTATATCCTGTCTCTTCAGAGTGAAAGCTTGCAGTGGAGATTCACAGACCACAGCGCTCTGTAGTGCTGCCTCCTCTTGTCATATACTTGTGGTTTTACAGGATTAACACAAGTAGGTTGTGTTTATGTCTCTCAGTTTGTATAAGCTTTATCTCGCTGTGTCATATTTCTGGAGAGCCTACTGGTGCTTGCCAGCAGACACTCTATTAGCACAGTAACATGATGACAGCATTCCCTTTCTCTTGGTGGAGCACTGTGGTGAGCACTGCCAGGCAGACACGGGAAATGTGCCTGGGAAGGGCTGCCTCTCTTAGGAAAACCCATATTTTGTTAGAGAAACAAAGCCCAGATTTGGGCCTGACATTGCAATTTGATGAGCTGTTTCTGAAATAAAGGGGGGGAAGTATGTAACTTCATGGCGTGTTCATGGAACAAACGGACACCAAAGTTCTTCACCCTGTGTTCTGGGTTCACGTGTGTGGTGCTGCTTTAATTATAAGCCACAGATATCATCAATCATGTTAATTTAGAAGGCAAATTTTTTTTTCTGTCTTATTTATGATATTAAATGCATTAAATGCATATTTATGATTTTAAATGCATGGCTCTTCTCTGAAAGCATTAAATAGAGGAAGGCTAGGGAAGGATTTTGAAAGGCGATGGATGTCTTACCTGTCCACATGTGCAAATAAGCCGTTCTTGATGGTGGGTGGTGCTTTTATAGAGTGATAAACTGCAACAAGAGCAAATGGGATGGCAAAAAGTTTATGGGATTAAGGCTGTATGACAAGTGTTATTAAATATTTTTGAACCACCATATTCTGAGAAGGATAACTGAGATCACCGCACTAAAATAATTTGCTTGGTAATATGTCATGCTCATTTTAAAGAAACCACACACTGGAGCTCAGGACTTACTGAAGGCTTTTGTTTTCAAAAGAATCCATCTAGTCTGACAAGTCTAAGCAGAAATAGATGTACCTGGAGAGCACACAGAAGGAACACAAACCGAAACTTCAGGAAGAGTCTTGACCCCATATGCCAGGATATCAAGACTTGGTCTGTTACTCTGCAAACTCCTCTTGTTTTGGAGAGTGCTTCATACAACAGGGTGTTTTGAACACTGCTGGTACAAAGACCTGCTGTGGAGCACCCAGTCATCCAGTTCAGTCTTGACAATCATAAGCAGGCCTGGATATGTAAGCTTTCAGTTTAGACATCAATACCAAGGGAAGAGAGAATGCTTTTATGATTTCCTCTGCTTTTAGTCTAACTGAAATATTTCAGAAGAGTGCTCTCTGAAAACTGGCTTCTTTTATGCATATGTGAAATGAGGAGTCCGTGAACTCTATACTGAAATCCTGTGTTGAACTTTATTGTTGTACTCACCTTTGCCAACAAAGGCATCCCAAGTTTGGACATAAGGCAGGAACACCATACTAGAGAGGAGATGCTGAAGAGGAGCAAACACAATCCCATGTTCAGAATTGGCTTTAACAAATTTCTGTTTTTCCATCTGGACAGCAGCAAAATCTGTCTTGCCTTACATTGGCATAGGCTCATTTTAGTTGTGACCATCACATTTTTATGCTGTTAATTGTTGCTGTGGCTACTCCTATATGGAGGCTTAATAGTTTCATGCTTTTAGCATTTTTTAAAATTAGTTTGTCAGGCCTTGTAAGGCCTGAGATATTTAGGAGTGAGAGGAAAAACAAACTATCGATATAATGATAGTCAGTATGTTTATTGTTCATTAAAATGTCAATTCATACAATTTTAAGGAAGCTGAATTTCACCTGAGGGAAAAAGTATCTCCACTTCTTTAGCCCTCACACACCTAGGCTTACTGCATTTGATCCTGAATCATTGGGCATGTACCTATTGTAAAAATAGGAGTAATGACAGGGCTCTGAAGGACAATTCATGTAGGAGCTATAGATCTCAAAATCAATAGAGTGCTGCAGAAAATAATGGAAACCATAAATGTCATGATATGGAAAGACATTAATGTCAACTTATGGGCAGGAGACATGAGTGACTGAAATCATGTGAAACTGAGGTGACTGTAGAGTGAAGGAGCAGTGTACTTCACTTATCTTGCAACAGAAGTTTTGTTGTATTACAGTGCTTTGAATAAGGGTTATATCCAAAATCATATGAGGGGCTTTGTATGTTATATAAAATGGATGAATTTATGAAATGGGGCAGAGTACCATCTTTTACTGCATAAGAACAGACTGAATAGAACATGGATATATGGCTGATGACAAAATCTTTTCTGTTGTACACGGTAGGTTTTATTGTTGTTGACAGGTTTCAAGTGTTTCTGCACTGAGTGCCCCGGGTACCATCCCGTGTTTGGTTCGGGAGCTGTGGTTTGTGCCTGGTCCCAGCCAGAGCAATGCTTGGGGGACTATCTGCCTTTGTGGTGTGGCTGTTACCTCAGGACAGGAGTGCTCATGGGCATTTCTGTGGCACCTGGACTGGCAGCTCAGGGTGCTATGCCCTGAGGAGGGACCCCCGGAGAGAAGGCAGTGAGATACTCTCTAGTAGGAGGTGAAGTCTTTTCAGAACTTCAGTAGCAAACATGGAACATTTAATTGTCTCCTGACTGGTTGTAAGTAGAGGTTTCTGATTGTAACAGCCACCATCTGATATTAAAATGAATGGTCTTTCTACGCGGGTTCATCTTGAAGCAGTAATTCTATTCCACCCCACAGAATCCTGGACATCAGCCAGATTTCTCATCCTCCTGGATTTTGAGATGAGCCTGAATTTTGTCAAAGACTGTGCTATTGGACTATATCCCTGTATTAGAACAACTTCTAGTTTTTCTTTGCTATAGAAGGATATTAGGCAAAATTTCAGAAAGGAAAAAAAAAAGAAAACACAGACCCCCCCTCCCAAAAAATCCAAGTCACAACAGAAATGAAAACAGGATTTTTTTGGCAGAAGGCCTCTGTTCTCTAGTAAGTATATCTGTTTACTTACTTAAAAGTATGTGGGTTTTACTTAAAGATTTATCAGGAGATTCTCCTTGCTCTCCTGTTGGGCGGCACACATTTAAGCAATTGAGTATTTACAAAAAAAAAAAGCACCAGAGAGAAGATTTTCAGTTATAATGTAAGCTTTGAATCAGTGGCATCAGAGACAAAACTGGATTAACATAAATCCTTCAAGGGATAAAACACATTTGCAGATTAACCCTGACCTCTGCTTAAAAACTCCCAAATTCTCTTTTCTCTGTTGATTTATCTAAGCAGGGTTGCCTGGCTGCACACAATGAAATGCATCCTCTACAGGTCAATTAGCAGGCACCTGGATAAGATTCAGGCTTCTGTTAAAATCCCATTAGATACTACCACAGGCGGTTGCTGCATGTTTTCTACCAATATGAATATTGTATTTAGAAATGCAGAGTAGATGGTATGAAAATTCTGACAGCTATAAATCTTGGATTTGAAGTGGACGGCTTTATTGACTGCTGCTGTCTCTGAGACGGAGAAAAGGGAAAATCTGTTCTTGTCTTTTGATTTAAAATGAGAGAGCACTATTTAGGGATGACTGATGGTTTAAAAATGACTTACCAAGTGCTCCACAGGATGATATTACCCTAGATAATAGGTTAAACAGGAAAGAGAGACTTCTGAATTCAAAGGCACTAAACATCATTTTATTGCAAATGAGAAAAATCAGTGCAAGTATGACATGGACATGTTCATTTATATTCTAGACCAAACTAAAAGATCATTCTATAAATTATTAATTCCTGTCTAGATGTGTGCCACCCTGAACTACTGTCTGTGTCATGATACCTTTCGTAGTTTTTGACATGCTGAGAAGAGATATTTTGCGTCCATACTGAAGCTGTTCCATGTCCAGTCACCCCAGAAATTTAATGTTGCCATAGAAAAAACTGAGATTATATCAACCTGTTCACTGCCGTATGTTGGGTTGCATCTGTCTTGTACTCAGTGGAGTTGTAATTGGGAAGGTCACCAGATTTTTTTTTAATGTCAGGAAATTTCTTGTGAATTGAGGATAAAATTATGTCTCTGTTGAATCAAAGAGCAAAAATTATTTTGCTTTTTGTGGAGCTAGCATTTTACTCGAACTTTTCCACATGTCTATATTTAGGTTATGCTCCAAAGCACACAGAGAACAGATGGGAAAATCATTCAACCTGCCTGTATCTCAAGTTTCTGATCTATACAACTAGGAGGATAATATACACCTCAGGTATTTTAATAGTTATTAATGTTAAAGCACTTGACAGCTTTGAATTGAGATATAATCAATAGGAACTTTTTAGATATTGTATTATTTATAAAGCTTTATAAAAATACAGTTGTATCACTGACTATAAACATGTCTCTCAGCTAGAGTTTATATCAAGTAAACATTTTTGAGGGATGATTCCCAGTGCACAGTGAAAGGTCTTGTTATTGAAATATACTGAGGATTACAACTGACTGCAAGAGTTGACTGCATAGCTGCAAGGCCCAGCTGCTTTTTGAATGGCTGCAGTCAAGCAAGAGTTAGGACTGGAAGAAATCCAATGAGTTGTTCAGTTTCCACTAAATGAGGGAACCTTTTACCATCTTTTATTACTCTTAACCTTTCAACGTTATTTACTTCGAACTTTTGAGAATATGCCATTCCTGCACATCTGTAAAACACACAGTATTTTTATACTTTGAACTTTCTGTTGGCATTGAACAAGCAAGGTGTTATGATACTAGCTAAAGTCTTACCAGTTTCATGAAATGAGAATGCATAACATCCCCAAACCTCCAGACAGCTTAAATTGCCTTGAAAAAAATCAGTAGGAAAGGCATATTAGATCATGACCCTGTTTTGAAAGACATTCATCCTTGAAAGCAGACAGACATTAAACTGAAGTGACACTTGCTGTTAGTCTGTAGGCAGTTTCTCTGGGAGAAACTAAAATGCTGCTTGATGTCTTTAGCTACAGTCCTATGATATGTCTTTAAGAATCAAAGTACTTTGTTGCTTTAAAGGCATTAAAATTTTAGAGGTGTCGAGGTATAAGCTAGGTGTCTAAAAAGTATAATAAATACATGTTTCCCCATAAATTATGTACACATTATGGAACCTTTTATATTTGTTTTATGAGTTAACTTTACAGTTGGGTAAAAGTATCTTAATAAAATATTTGTTAGTATAAATATTGTTCATGGATTGTCTAGACCATTCCTTGGTTACACTTTCTCTCTGTCTTGTATGGTGAAGAACCATGTAAAATGTTGTATGTGAAAAGTAAGTAGGCACAAAATGTGAGTGGAGGATTTGCATATTAGAAGGAAAAATCTACTTTCTGGCAATCAGGCATATCCAGCAGTGCATTTTAAAGCACTCTTGGAGTGTTTGATAAGTCACAGAGCCAACAAGGACAGAAATCCCTTCAGAATAAAGGCTGCTGTTTGTTAAAAACATTAAGTTATTGCTATTAGAGCATAAGAATTTTTTCAGTGTTGCTGACTAATAAAAGCCTTGGGCCAGTCTCCTCAGAGGTAGGATGAGTGTAAGGTCACCACACCCGTCTTATTCTCCAGATATTTATAAATATAGAAGCAGCAAAAATGGTGCTAAATACTGAGTCACTGAGACTTACAGGTTCCTTTCACTGCGCGAAATATTAACTTTAATTCTGATTTTTCATACTTTAAAAAAATTATGGAGGATACATTTATTAATCTTGATATGACAAGATACACTTCTCTCAAGTGAGAAGGCATAACAATGAGGAATTTTTTTTGGAAATGGGTGCAATTGTACCATGGACCCTTTGTAGAAAATGTCTTTTTTTTTTTCTTCTTTTAAATTTTTTTTTTTTTTTTGGTTATCAAAAACATGTCACTGGCAAACAGAGATAGTGTCTCCCTTTGGCAGTTTGTCCTATCCATAAAAGACTAAATATTATGAAGAATTTATACCAGAATTGCTGTGGGGGAAGTTCAGATATACATGTCTTACTCTAAATGACTCTCCACTGTAACACCATAACCATAACACCCTAAACAGCTCTGGCCGCCACCCAGCAGGGATCACACGGCCCTCTGCAGGCCTCAGGTGAGATATTAACCCTTTCACTGCACAAATGAAACCTCCAAACCTTCAATCCTCTCTCGAGCGGAAGAAAAGGGCAGAGTGAAGATACAGAGAGAACAACTTAGAGCCACGGAGGTCACTAGGGAAAGAAGAGTCAGTAAAGAAAGAGGAGGTGCCCTTGCTTGGACTGGAATTCTCTTGTAAGGCTATGGTGGAGATATGATTGATACATCAGATTCTTTTTCCCTGTACCTCATTGAAAAGCATGAGGGGATGAAGCGTTCACATTGCAGACATGAGCGAAGGTGTCCGTGCTGAACAAGCAGGTGTTGAAGTAGCTGCGATTCCATGAGAAGCTCGAACAGGGAGAGGGGAGAATGATGAAGAACCTTTGCCCCAGGGAAGAAGAAGATGTCTGTTCCCAGACACAAAGATGATCTCAGAGATAGATGAGGAAAACTTTTGCTTCTGAAAAGCTCATTCTCAAAAGCATATCCCATCAGCCAAAGACTGAGCCCTCGAAAACAGTTGTGGGGAAAGCTGTAAGTCAAGGGGAGAGTCTTCTACAGTGGTCAGATTTCTGATCTCCTGGGTGGCTGATTCACTGTGACATTGAAGCCACAAGAGAGCAGTTTCTTATGAAGTCTCCATAGCATGACAAGAGAAACTCCTCTCCCTAAGTAAATTAAAGAAAGACTATTTTAGCGGTGATAAACTGACTGAATTGTTTCTGTACGTTGTCAGTGGGAAAGAAAAGAGGGTGTGTGTGGGGGTGAAAAGTATTTGCAAAGTTTTATTCTGATTCTTATTATTCTTTTTGTTCTGTTAATAAAATGTTTCTTTATACCCTTTAAGCCTGCGTTGCCTTGCTCATAATCCTATCTCACAGCAGGAAGTGAGTAAATAATTCTAGTGAGTGCGCTAGCGATTTAGCCAGCACTAAACCCATCACATAAATTAGTGCATTAGCCAAAAAATCTCAAATTAGCAAACTAAAATCTCTACATAGGGAAAGTCAAATTTCTGAAAAACAGTAAGAGAAATCTTTGCTTTTTATGAAGGCCCTCTAGTGAAAAGAAAATTACCAGATTCACAGACATCTGTAACATCTTCTGAGGCAGAACACAAATGTAATTGTGTGTCTTCTTGATGAGTTACAAAAACAATGGAATTTTAAATGGATATGTCAAGTAGATTTTCTTTCTTCTCCATTTTTGTTTATTTAATGAGTGTTTTATGGTTTTTATCACACACTAATGTGTATATCAACAGACAGCTAACATTCATATGTGTAATTGTGACAGAGAATAGTAGGAATCCATAAAGAAAATAACAATGATCATTTGATTAAGTTTGTTTGTTTGGGTTTTTAAACATTTTTTTAGAGCTCTCTTTGTTAACATTTCCCTCCAAACTGTATGTGCTGCAACTCTCAAAAATTAATGTTTATTAATTGCTTACATAAAATTATTACTTTCACCACAATGCTTCAAATATTCAGTAATATCAAAGTATCTGAATTATTTTGTTTCTCTCTAAGTAAAAATAGAGTTTGGGGCGTTTGAGTGAATATATTCTAAACTATGTAAATGTAAAAAAATTTACTAGATAAATTTCTCTACCAATATTATAGTTTCCATTAGAGTGGTTTGCAAATTCATGCTTATATTCATATATTTGCATGTGTTTGTCTGCATATTATTTGAGGACTATGAAAAATCATCCTGAAACAGCTGTTTCTCATTACACTGCTGCAATTGGCACTTTGGAAAATGCAAATACTTCACTCTTGTTCTGTTGCCATCCAGGACTTGTCTCAGAAGCAACACAGTAAATATGTTTTTTCAAGGAAATAAGAAGGCTGTTCCATAAGGTATGCTGGTATTGAAGCAGAAGATTCTGTTGGTTTTTTTTTTTTTTTTTTTCCAGTTATGTATGATGCCAGACAACATAACACACTATTTTGGAACACTTTTTTTTTTATCATGTAGCTTGAATTGGTTATGACCAGCTGTGTGTCTTAGTCTTGGGTATTCATGCACAGTGATGCTGACTGACAGCCAGGAGTCCTCTGTAGTTTCCAGCGTTGAAAAGCTGTGATAAATAAATGACAAGATAGTCTACAGAATAATATTCTTGTTGTGTTTGAAATGCCTACAATCTACTTGCCTAAATAGGGTGGGGTACTAATAGGACTGCTTCACTTCATACCAATTCAGTATTCAGAGAGAGGTCTAAAAAAAATGAATTAAACATTCATTTACATTTTAAAATTAGTTTTCCTGGTTGTATTTGATCAAAACTAAGTTCTTTAACATTTCCTGTAGTGAACATTCATTGCTGAATGTCAGCATTTGTGTTTATGTTGTATTTGGCTTCTGTAAGTATTAGTATGAGCTTGTAAACAAATATATATCAATCAGAATTTAGGTTTATAGCAGACTGTGAAGCCTAAATATGCTGTCAGTAATCAGCTCTCAGAAGAAATTTGAAGTTATAAGAGTTTCATTGATTGAGCCAGGGACCAAAACTAGTTAAATCTGTGCTTTTAATCAAAGAAGAATGTGATTGCCCAAAGTTCAGATTTTAAATAGGCAGCGATATGAAAATTTAATACTCTAAATGTTTCAATGAGGATTTTTGAAAAAAAACCCCAAAACTCCAAGTATTTAGAGAAATTGATGAGTGAGAAGTTTCTAAGAAGGCAAAGGCTAGATAAATTGTTAAATGCTACCACATCTTAAAACATTGGTGATATACCATTCTGTTACAGCAAATTCAGGGAAAAAACATGTTTAGAAGCTCTCTTCATACAATAATTCTCCTACCTTACTATTTCTCTAGTTTCTTGTGCAACTGTTTACTGACCATCAATAAGATTCTTCTGCCTGATAATTATTACCATTAGTCTCTAAAAATATGGCATGTATAAGCAAGTGTTTAGGTAGAATTGCTATTACTTTATTACCTATATTAGCTATGGTGGGCTTTTTTTAACCTTTACATTATCAGGAAAAATGCAGCTTATGATGTCTGATTTATGAAACAGCAAAATGGTGTTAATTATTGCATAGCATACTTTTCAAAAATAACTTTAAAAATGCACTTTAAATCCCCAAATCTTTTATGAAATTTTTAAAATTCTACTGATTGTAAGTAATTTCTCATCTGATAGAATCAAAGAATGTTTTAAGTAGTTCAATCCTGAAGGTATTTATCTAAATTATGATATTGAAAAATGTCATAGAGGGTTCAATCTAATCAAAGGCACATTTTAACCTACAGTCTTGTCTGCAACACTGACCAGCACTGGCTATTTATGAAGAGGACAGAAGGTCATGACATCAGTATGAGATATTTTCTGATACAAAGGAATGTCATTCTCCCTTTAATCTTTATTTAAATATGTGCATAACTACCTCTTGCGTCTGGTGTGCATTTATTTTCTTAAATCTGCAATTGCTTTCATCGATGAGACAATTTATTTCCATCAGCACTAGAAGCACAGTAAAGGTGGCACTTACATGCTTCAGGGGGCAACTTTACTAAAACCAAACTGACATCAAAGTAATTGTGTTTCAGTATTGTCAAAAGTCCTTCCCTCAGCTTGAAGACTCAACATAATCACGCTCAATTTTTCTCTATTTCCCCATTGTCAAGCTCTGCAGTACCATGCTCAGTCATACTGCACAGTGCTGACATCATCTTTTACAGCACGGGCACACACCAATCTCCATGAGCCAGCCTGTATCCAAGGTCACGTGAATTTGAGCTGTAAAATATTCCTACCAATGCTTTTCATTTGGAGAGAAAGAAAAACATTTAAACCATTAGAAAACTGGGACTCTATAATCTCTTTTAGTTCTCCTGTTTCTTTTTGACTCTCACATTTTTTAAATGGATCATTTACAGATTTTCTGGCTAACAGCCATTCATTCTGGTGTTGGGTGTTTATCTGTTGTTCTACTTCTTTTCATCAGTAATTCCTTTGTAGGTATATCTCTTCTTACAGGATAAATCAGCTGGCTGGGTTTTGATTTTTTGTTTTGGCATTGATTCTGCTGTGGAGATGCTATCTAAGAAGCTATGTCTCTGAGTCTGGTAACTGATCTGCAGTTTCAGTGTCAAGAATCTTGTTCCTTAAAGTGGAAGTAGGCACTGAAATTGGCAATGCAAGGTAATGTGGATGATATTTTTTCACTGACCTGTGAAAGCCTTTCACCAGCAGACTATGCTGATCAAGAGGGCCAACCAGCCCAGAAAACCAATGCTATCCTGGGCTGCATTCAAAGCAGCGTGGCCAGCAGGGAAAGGGAGGAATTCTGCCCCTCTGCTCTGCTCTGCTCTGGTGAGACCCCAGCTGGAACACTGCATCCAGCTCTGGGGTCCCAGCACAGGAAGGGCATTGGCCTGGAATGAGTCCAGAGGAGGGACTCCAAGGTGATCTGAGGGCTGGAGCACCACTGCTGTGAAGACAGGCTGAGAGAGTTGGGGATGTTCAGCAATCTGAAAGATGTACTGAAGGGTATTGCAATATCCAGTACGTAAAGGGGACTTGGAAGAGAGAGAGAGAGGGACTTTAGTAAAGGCATGCTGTGATAGGACAAGGGGAATTTTTTAAACTGAAGTAAGAGATTTGGATAAAATGTTAGGAAGAAATTCTTTACTGGAAGGGTGATGAGGCACAGGGTGCTCAGAGGAACTTTGTCATCCCTGAAAGTTTTGAAGGCCAGGTTGGATGGGACCCTGAGAAACCTGAGCCTAGTGGGTGGCATCTCATTGCCTGTAGTGGAGAGGTTAGAGCTGGATGATCTCTCCCTTCCAAATCAGGTCATTCTATGATTCTGAGTGTCAAGTACAAAGCAAAAATGTGAAAAATTTTAGATAAAAATGTCTAATTCTGAAGCTGATTTAGTAAATTGGGTAAGTATTCATTTGCTGCTGGAAAACTATCTCTGCACTCTACTTTCTTTTTTATTTCTAGTGAAGATAAGAGAGTATGATACTCTACAGATGCACACCTCTCTTTGTCCTTGGAGGCAAGAGATAATTCCTTCCTTCTAAGTATACTTGTGCTGTCGAACCTTTGGATGCCCTTTGCCTGGCTGTTAGATAACGTTTAAAATGTATGCAGTGCCCAGAACGGTTCTATGTAGCATACTTAATAAGGAACGACATGAGTTGAAAGAAAGGTTTTGGCTGAAAAGTTGAGGGGGGAGCAATCAAAGGTCTGTAGTTTTTAATTCAGTTTTTTCTTTTTACCTGTTTCCATTGAGCTCTGTTTTCACGTAGAAAAAGAACAAGTTGTTTCCATGACCACTACAGAAGTTAGCTTTGAGAAACTTACTTCATGAATCTGAGCTTTATGAGAAATTGTACCCATCCTACCCATGCTCTCAGGCAGTTTTAAGAAGTCCAATGCTGTTAAGGGAGGAGGAAACCAACGCAAAAAATTGTTCATCTTCTGCTTTCTCCTCCCTTTAAGCAGTAGTATTTTATTTCCTAGGTTTTGCAAAAATATGTGAGGAACATATCTTTCAGGTGACATGTCTTTCATTTTCAGGAAGGCTCAGGTGGGAGTAGAAGGGGAGATTTAAATACAATGGACCCATGTTAGTAACACTGCACAGGTACTAAGACTGTGGTAGTGCGTTTTGGGAAAAAATAAACAGATTTTAAAGTTAATTTACAAAAAAACCAAACAAATAGGTATGCAAATTATATTTCTTTCAAATTATTAGAAAGAAATAATTCTTACTGTGCCTAATGAATAAATAAATTTTCACTGGGCGGAATTGAACAACATTTTTAGCAATATTCGAAACCTGTCCATCTTCCTCCAACATAATTGGGAAATAAGTTATTCTTTAACTTGCATTTGGTTCTAGGCTGGATTTATAGCAACCTAAAGAAAGTTTACCTAAAGCAACCTAAAGTTTAGTTACAGATACATGAAAAGTCATTTATTTTTACCTAGAATTAATTTTTGCAAAGCCGGTTTAGCTCAGAAAATACCCTCAGATAATTTCCCAGCCAAGGCTACACCTCATTTTCTTGGACAGCAGATATGTTGCTGAGATACCCTTTGATTTAAGTATCTGTTATGTTTCTCGCTTATTCTCTGAAGTATAATCTCTGGAAGATGGTGCTCTTGGGTACAGCAGACAGCTTTGGGAATGCAGACTTACAGATGCTATCACTGTTCATATTCTCAGGAGTCTGTGCCCCAGAATATAGCACCAGAGTGCTTATGCTGAGGAGCCAAGTCTTGGGAGGGATCCATGTGTGTACATTTTTACTTACCTGCATCCCAGGGGTGAATCTATGTGTAACTCTCTGATTTTTCAAATCTGGCTGCTTCTAGCATGGCATATCCCTTTAAATTCGTTAATGCATTTTTCTTGCTGCTGCTTTCTGGACCAGTAATGTATTTTAGAACAACAGGTACAAATTTCTTTGCTAATCAGGAAGGTGTTGGTGGGATTTGCAGTCCTTCTGTCACAAGTGCTGTCAGCAAACCTGTTATTCCAGAGGTGCTGCCAGCATTGCTGGAGGGCTCAGACTTGGACAGTGCTGGGCCCATCTTTGGAGCTGGCTGGCACTATTGGCTCTATTGGACACAAGGGAAGTTTCTTGCAGCTTCTCACACAAGCAGCCCCTTTAGCCCCAGCTGGCATCAAACTCTTACAAAACCCAGCATGAGGATTCAGCAAGTGTAAACCAGTGTGGCTCACACTGGACTCATAGCAGCAGCAATACTCAGGCCTTTAGTACTACATTGTAACAGGAAAATGGAACCTATTATTTGTACAGTAGAGGAGATGCCAAGATTCGGACCCCACAAATCCTCTAACAATCACTTTTCAGCTAGTACAACGCAAGAGAAAAGTACAAAGTAATTGAGCTATCACTCTCTGCCTTTAAATTGAAAGATTGTTATTGTATTACAGAGTGGGTGGATAACCCCTTCCCCAAAGAATAGCGAATCTTTTAGGCCCATTATTCCCTTCCAGTTCAACAGCATTTAATTCCTATTGCCATTTAACTGCTTTTAAAATTGCCAGTCAAATTAACACATTGCCTTGAACTGCTGCCTTGGGATTTATGTTGGTTAAATCCCTCAAATGTCATGTAATTTTTGTTTTCTAGTTCAAACACAGTCTTTAAAAAACCTTTGGAGTACAAGCCATCTCATCTGTCTCATTCCCTTGCAGTTCTACTTTGCTGAGACATAAAGTCACTAGCTGAAAGTTTTGCTGTAGATGTGTTTGGAATGTACAGTGTGTGAGGAAGAAAGGAAACTGTGGAGCAAGTGTTTGATACAACTCTTGGGAAACAGAACAGCAATCCTTGGTCTCATATTTTTGTTTAATTTAAGCAACAATTAAAATTTTATTCATGACCAAGACCTTTTCTTAGACACTCAGTTAATTTAGATGATGAACTCTTGACCCACGTTTTCTTAGATGATTATTCAATTGAGAGTAATTGCAGGAGAGACAATGAAGAAATAGATGTTTTAGAATACTTTTCTGACCCAATGCTTTTCTACTCTGACCAATGCTGTTATATAAAACAAAAATTGGAAAAACTCTGTGCCCCAAACTTTGGGAAAGCGCTTTGAAAACTTTTGGATTAAAATTTCTTAGACTTGTTCACACCCATTCCAGGGGTGTATGTTCTTAGATTTATTTTGAGCTGAATCTTTATTTTATATTTTCTTTTAAATACCTGAGATATTAAAAATAATTGGCTGCAAATTTACAGCTCCTCAGTTTGAATTAAGGTAAAGGGTTGAAATCTGGAAATTATGGAAGTCATCAAACACCATAAAATGCAACTTTGTTATAGGCTTAATGATGAAGACTAAAAAAAGATGCAAGATATGTTTAGAATTACATTTTCACAGCCATCCTTGAGCAAATAAAGACCTAAGGACATTGACAAACACTTGGTTTAGGAAACTTGGACCGTTTCAGAGCCTTGAGGATTCTGCTTTAGCACACAATGGATGTTAATTGTTCATTCTGTTTCACATTAATAATCTATGTTTTTTGTTTTTGTAATTACAGTTATATAAATTGCTACTATCAGAGACATTTATTTTAATATTTTCCTTTTTTTAGACAAGAAGATTAAAGACTAGGAAAAAATCAAGCAAAGCTGAAGAATGCCCCCACTTTCACTTTTAACCTCATTTTATATTCAGTGTTTGAAATTTCCAGACTAATATGCTCTTTTAATGGTAGCTGTGTATGTCCTACACTGACACAATTTACATAGGAACAGGTAGGTCCATAGTTGATGGGATTGTGAAGGTATTTTGCCCTTAAACAAAGACTGGAATAACATAATCTCCTTTATCCTGCTCCAGCTGGGAGGGGCTTAGTGCAGGCCTGAAAAGAAGGAGGTGAATGTAAGTTCAGCATGGTTCACATGGTCCTGCTTCTTGGAGGTGCTGCAGCACCATCAGGCACCTGATGCAATCCTGCCACACCCTGTGCTCTGTCCAGCTGGTGTGGAAAAGACATAGGAGAGCTTTTCAGGCACTTACCTCAGACCAGGAAAAGTCTCTTTGGTGGGCTTTTCCAGAGCCATGTGGAGATGGTCAATATTATATTCTGGATTTTCCTCCCAAATATCTTTTTTATCGGATGAATGACTAAGCTCTGAGTAGAGATCACTGTCTGAAGCTCTGTCTTTATGGAGTCAGTGCCTTTGATCTGAGATGTGTTGGGAATGTTGATGGCTAAGCACTTTATGCAATGTTCCCACTGACTGCCTGCAACAAAGTTCTGGTCAGGCATGTGGATTTTTTTCTTTTTTTTCCACTCTGTGTACTACTATAGCATATTTGTCAATAAAATGCTGAAATAGCCACCTGTTGGGTTTTTTTAAAGTAATTTTATGAAACAATGCAGATGATATTCAAATAAAAGTTATACATTACTTAGACTTTGTTGTGTTTTCTCTTCAAAAATATGTCTGCGCTTTTCGGACTTCACGTTGGCATTTTAATGGGTTCAGCTCAGATTACTTCAAAAACAAAAAGGATTAGTGTGAAGCTTAGTGCAGGGCCTTTCAGAAGAGACCTTTAAAAAGTGTCATCATTGCTCTGCTAGATGAGTGCAGTTCTTATCAAACTCTAATCATTATGTGTTCATGGCTCTAGGATAGCATTCAGGCTCTCAAGTGGAAAAATTAATCATCTTGGGTGTGTCCCTCTTCAAGTTATATTCTATTTTGTGCTATGTATGTGCTACTTTTTAAGCTCAGTGGCATACCATCTACACTTGAGTAAGAATGATATTCACATGGTCGAGGGGAAAACACAGATTTCTGCTTAAATTTAGGTACGATCGCTATACTTTTCCCCAGTTTAAATTTCAGGATGCAGGTTCCTGCATGAAGTGTTTCTTACATGCAGCAGAAAATTGCGAGAAGACCAAATCTGAGAAAGCATTTATGTGACTCTCTCTTCCCTTGGTCTGTTGTCAGGCCTGATATACTATTTTAATATAGAAAGGGTTATGGGGTATTACTTCTGGACGCTCCAGCAATTTCCTTCTGGGCTATTACCAAGTTTTTATCTCCTTTTATTTATACTTTGTATTCGTGTTAATGTTTACTTAATCAAATGTTGATGTCTCTGCTTCTGCTCCATTTATTTCATATCATTGGATAAACACACAAGTTTCCACAAGTATTAATTTAGTAAAGTTTCCTCACTTTCTTTGTGCACCTTATAATGACTTTATGGTTTGGTTGGGTTTTTTCCTCTCTTCTGTCACAGAGGAAACTGTTCCTACTCTTTATACTTGGAAAATAAACAACTATCAAATAATATTTCTGCCGCCCTTTAAAGAATACTTTTAAAACCTGCTATTTTGGAAGTCAGACATATGATGTCTGGGAAGAACTGGTGTTTCTAAATGAGTTAGTCTTGATGTAAAATTCATGCTGACCTCAGAGGAATTGCTAAGGTTTGGTAAGGACTGCAGGATTATTCTCAATGCACTTTCTCTGTACTCTTTACCTGGCAGTACAGCAGTCATGCCATAGAGGAAGATGGAATGTTTGCCTATTCATTTGTCTGTAAGAACAGTATTACAATAAATGCAGAACAACTGTAAATTTATAATCTTACTTGTGGTCCACAAAATATGCAATACTGGGAAGAAAAATTGCTGTGATACCAGCAATTAAATTGCTGGTATATTAAAACTGGTATCACTGCCTTACTCTGTAAGCTTTGCTGATGTTTAAGCTTCTGACTTCCTTGAGCTAGACAGAGAAAACACATGAGAAGATATTTTGATATTTAGCAAAATGCCTGCTTGGGATTAACTGACCTTTCCTATAAATCAGAATTTAAGTTGCCAGCTGGGCACTTTGTCATATGCGGGGAGCAAGAAAGTAAGTTTTATGAGCTGTCTGAAGAAAAACATCACCCATATATTTTTCTCACCCCAGTGTTCTGCCTCTTGTACCACAGTAATGCAAGGGACATTCAAAAAGGTGTTTGAGCCCCAATTTCTCTTCATCCCTTCGGAGAAAGCATGACAGTTATGACAAGTTCTTATTAATGGCTGTTTTTTCCCAAAAGAAGCTGCTCCTTGGCTGGCATAAAGGTGCAATCATGAACTGACATAGCATACTTGATAGTATTTTTCCACATTTTTAAGTACATTGCTAGGCCAGCAGAAGTGCTTGAAAATTGTTTTAACAGTTTATATTGATGAAATATATGCAGGTAAATCTGTCTGATTCAAAACATTTCCCAAGAAAGTTGATTCAACTTAGAACTGTTTAACAGCTCATTTGTTGAGCTGGTATATGTAATAATGATTCTTCTTTCATGTGTCAGGAAAAATCAACTATCTTCACTGGGAATGTTCCTGTGCAAGACTGAGATAAGTGACAACAAAACCAGTTTCAAGTTACGGGAGTAGTGCTTTTTTTGTGGGACTGACAACATCCAGGCTTGAGGCGAGGAAATCCCAATAAGTGCTATCACACTGCCACATGTGAAAACTTCACATTTAGCTGAGGGGGGAACTTAATCTTTTAGCTGCACGACCTTACATTTCTCTGGAACTGCTCCTATAGGGAGCTCTGCATGATGCAGTTTTAATGAATATCTTCACAAACAGTGCACATATGCAGAAGAGGTTTATTTTTTCTGCAGGCTCGGTGAAGTCTGAGTTGGTTAGATCTATGCAAAACACAAAATAAAATGTAATGTTGAGAAAATGTGGTATATTTTCCACTAACTACGTTCATTTAGGAAGCAGTAGGTCTTTTCTAATCTCAATGGGGTTACTCATGCTCTGCACACTGTCTGTACTTACTCAGGCAACAGTTTCAATCTGGGCTTCACTTCAAAGAAATGAAAAACTGCACATTCTACTCTGTTTTACCAGGGATAATGAGTGCAGGAAAGGCTCCTTCTTGAGCTTTATGAGGGAAAGAGTAGTGCTGTTCAATAAACTGGTGAGCAAAAGCCAGCGTGATGCAGTTTTATCTTGATACCAATGAATTCATATTTGCATCTGCATGTAGCAATTAGGAGTTATCATCATCTCTACGGAAGACTTTAAGTGTCCATGAACCATGGCCATCTCAGACTCCCTCCTGCAGCATCTCCATCATAGTTTGCTGTGTTTTGCATAGGTCCCAGCCCTGATTCTTTTGGAGATGAGCCATTTCTTGCTGCCAGAATGTCTGCTGTTTTTCTCCAGTTTCCCATGGCACTCTCTCAAGACAGCCAGATGTCCCTAGGTACTCAGTATATCTGTCCTTTGTAGTATGGGTGAGTACAACATGACAGAGAGCAGAATGCCACATATTCCCCCAGAATCTGTGTCTATCTAGGTCCTTTCCTGTGGCTGGCTGGGAACATGGAGCCCTTGGTCTGGGTCACATTGTTGTCTGAATTACTTGAACTCGGTGTTTCCTGTAAGGGTTACCATACGTTCTGCAAATGCCTGACCAAGTTTATTATGTGTATATTGGGATAAAATTAATTACATCAGCTCTTCTATTTTGGTTCTAAGAGCTAGCTTCATCTTTATCTCTAAAATTAACTATTAATGATCTATGTGAGCTATTCCACTTTTCTCTGGTTTCTGGTGTAGTCACCTGTGATAGGAGGTGGGTGCAGAAGTAGATATGCAGTAGATATGGACTGGGCTCCAAGAACCACTTGGCCCATTGAGAATCTATCTACAACAGGGAACTTCTCTGCTAGACCCTGTGCCCCACTATGTATGTGTAATCATGTATATTAAAAGCCTCCAATGTGCTTTTTCTGATTAACTTTTCCATTAAGTAAGGCTCACTGCTGTTTGTCAGCATTGGCTGGGGTAATGGACTTGTGCATATTTACTCATCAAGGAAATACAGTTATAATATCATAGCTGGTAGCCTTAGGATTTGTTTTCAAGCTTTAACCAAAATTTTATTGAATGTTTCATTTATTTTGAATGAGTTGAGAGCAATGAACAGTCATGGTACTTTTCCAAATTGCAAACAACCTCAAAATTACCCATCTGGATTACCAGCTGAGTAGACCTCTGAAAGTTTTGTCTCACCTACTGTCACACTAATGATTGTAATGATAGCTCTGTATGAAGTTAATATCCTCTTGCTTCACCCTTTTTATTGCTATGGAAAGTACTCAAGAATAATTAGATCTGTGTTAGCTATTTTGATCAAGAGCATTGAGCAGACTGATATTATGGTTTAAAATGGGTCCAGCTTATAGTAGGAGAGCATGCAAGAAGCTGGATAAAATGACTCAGAGTGTACTGAGCCAAGACCTAGAGAATTTAAAACAAACTTTCCTGAAAAAGAAATGAGGGGCAAATGTCTTTTAATACAAGGTTTTCAAGATTTTTAAAGTAACTGGCAGGAGGTGGTATGCATATAATGTTCTAGGATGGAAGGATATAACAGGGGTGACCTAAATTGACTTTCTGTAGCCTGGTGACACAGACCAGCTCACGACTTCACTCTGAATTTCAAACATGATTTTTTCAGGTTGCTTTTTAAAATATTTATGTATTTATTTAATCTAGATCTTGATTGATTATCTTTTACTTATATGAAGAAAACCTAAAAAGTATACATCAGATATCCAAACTGAAAATTGTTCAAGACTGTGAGTAATCTGACGTGTTGTCTGGAAAAGAACTGTGAGACTACCTGCTGTTTCTCCACTGCTCTGCTCTGCTAGCCCAGAGGCTGCCCTTAGTCTGCAGTGTGTCACTTGAGTGCCCATCTGTTTTACATGTCCTGGTCTTCCTGCATATGAGCCTGGGAAGTGCGGGAGAGGAAGCAGGAGACATTTGGAAATTTTGTTCAGGGACAAGGGAGAATAAGGAAGAGAATTTTGGTTTTGCTTAGCTTACTGAATTTTTTTTTCCGGTTCATAGCAGTACATAAATAATTACAAGCCACGAGGAGTATTTAGTGTATTCAATTTCAATTTATTACAAAATTCTTTTTTAGATATTTAGCCCATCATGGAAATTCTGCAACATCCTTTCTTCCAAATGGTTTTCTAGAAAATATTGTGAAAAAACCAGTGTTTCAGATTTGCAACCTATAAAGGAATTAAGTAGTAAGACAGGATGATGGTGCATTAGTGGAGTATAAATACCTATCTGAAGTACTCTGTGCATGTAAGGCTGAAGGCTAGGGGCCTTTGATCACCCAAAATGACTGTAATGACACTTAATGGACTGTTGGATCCATTAAGGTGCAACTGGATTGATACATAACTTCTGTATTGATAAGAATAAATATGATCACCATAATCTCTGATGAAATAAAAAATATTATGGTCCAGTGATTAAGGCCAAACTATTAATTCACTGAGAGAAAAAAAGAAACAATACCTCTGGAATATTTTCACATGTTTCCTAAGTGTACTTTCAGTTTGCAATAAGCATAATATGGGCCTCTTTTTTCCAGTTCCTATTTTTTTCATCTCAGTACAGATTTGTTCCACATGATCCTGTCTGTATTTCCATCCATCCACAGGAAGTACCTGAAGCTGTAGCTATGTATCTTTGTCTACCATAACATCAGACTCATGAGGGATGGAAAACTTGTTGTCCAAATAAAATGGGCTACTAAAAACCACTCATGCCTCTTTACTGTGATTTGGCATTCAGAAGGTGAACATGCCATTGTTGCAGGTGGAATTTATGGCTATCAGTACATTAAAAGAATAGATGTAAATTTACCTGTACAGTGGTTGATTCCTTTGGAGCGCTAGAGACATTCAGAGGTCCCTTCACCCAAGATTACTTTATAGTCCTGTGGTTTTAAAATGACGTAAATTGCTTTCATTTTCTGTGAAATGACTCTGAATGAAAAAATCATATGAGGATGTGGCAACAGCTGACAAGAAAACATGAACTTAGGAAATATAATGAGGTGTTAGATATGATTTAACATGACATTGTGTGAAATTAATTTTTCAGTATGGACTAAGTAGAACAAATAATTCTTAAAAGAAGTGAATATTTTTACATAGAAGCTAAAATAGATAATTAAGATATTATTTGATCAACATTTAAGAGTTAAACTGATTTGACAGTGGTAGACCCATATCCTAATTGATATAGGATTTTAAATCCAATTATCTCAGTATCAAAGAAGTTGTATTTAAAAAGTCTACATTTCAGTGGTGGGAGAAAATTTGCACATTGCACTATAAATTTAAAAGAGAGGAAAATATGAAATAATTGTTCAGTTAGCAGGCAATCATAGCTGTGCAAAAGGTGTCCCACCATCAATGTATATTTAAGAGTAGAAATGGGAATCAATCTGTCAAATCCTCTAGTCCAGTACCAATACTGGAATGCATGAGGGGCAGGGGAGCTTAGACTACAGCTAAGAAAAAGTTTATCAAGTTGATAAATTGAAATAAATGCTTTGGTTCAGCTGAAGTGAATATGATTTAAGTGGCGAAGCTGTGAGCCAGAATAACATTACATTGGAATTTTTCTTAAGTATATTTTCCCTTCCTGCATCTCCCAGCTCTGCAGTTTCCAGGCATATATTGTTTGTACAGACAATTTAAATGTCTTTTTAAGGTCTCTGTTGAGGTGCGCTTTTGCCATGGAAGAGAGAAGTACAAGCAGGGAGGAGCACACAGCTGAAAGTGAAGCCTTGGTGCCTTGGAATGTCTGCTCAACCTGCCATGTGTGGGTCTGGGTCCTGTGGCTGAGCACACTTTGAGGCAGGGACAGAGCTGTCCTCTGACCCCTGCTTCCTGTGGCTGTGCACAGCTCCTCACTTTGGATTCAAGAGGGTTTGCTCTCTGGGATATTTCTGCACCATTTTTGATACAAGAGCCATAATAATCCTCTCCTCCTCACCCTGGTGAGCTTTGTGTCTATTTACATGTAGAATTCAGGAAAAATGTAATTGTGTGTTGTGACTGGTAAATACTTATTTTTGCTTTGCCTTTCATTTTGCAGCAGTGTGTAGTGTGCAGACACAGTATTTTGATTTATTGCTAGTCTTTCTATTTCCCACTGAGAAGTAAATATTTGAAGGACAACTGTATTACGACTTCATATTTGGGACCCAGAGCAATTCATTTATGTGCATGTTTTTTCATTGATTACTGTGATTTTCTTTACATATTTTTTAGGAAAAATATGCCTGGAAAACACATTTCTCATAACTCATTTTCTGCAGGGCAAGGCTTTGCACAAACAATCTGTGTCTGCTTTGGCCATTCTCTAAAAGTTAAAAAAGCATCAGACAAGGAAGTAGAATAAGATATGTACCCTGCATTTCAGCCAATGAAAACCCTATAATGTGCTTGAATGACTTTTGAAATAGCTGAACATGATGTGTATGACGAGATATAGAAGACAATATTGGCCCAGTCCTCTCACTCTCATCTGATAACTGCCTGAGTTATTTTTTTATTTATTTGACACTATCATTTGGGAAATCCTGTTTTATCTGTGACAAGTTTTAAAGCTAGTATACTCCTGTTAAGGATCTAGTGCATGTACCTTTCTGCTATTAAGATAGCAAGAAAAATGTTGCTGTAATCTTGGCCTAAGTTATGGCTCTTAAGATGCCTGTGCACTGAAAAGTAGGTGGAATGGAAATGTTTTGACTAAGAAAAATATGTGTTGTCAGCTCTGTTTTATCCATGGTGGAGGAGGGAAATGGAAACTATACAGGGTTCAGACACTGATGACTAATATGATCTCCTGCTAAAACAGATTAGGAGAGCACTGTTCTGCTTTATTACTCATTCTTTTTTTTTTTTTTTTCCAGTGAGATTCACAACTAAATGAATGGTTTGTGTGTAGGAAAGAAATCTTTAAAATATTATAAACAGTGACCACGAAAAGAACAACATTTACATCATAAGAGGGAAGAATATGTGAACAATACAGAGTGAATTGTTTCCCTGATGTTGTGTCAGTAATTTAAATGTGCATGAGGTACAGTTTCTTCATGCTGTAATTAATGTCAGTGTTTAGTTTAACTGTGGCGGTGATAGAAGGAGCTCCATAGAGGGCAAACCATGAAGTGAAGGAAGGCACTCATGGCTACTGTTCCTTGGGTGCCTGTCAATAAGGGACAAATTGGACCATCAGGGGGTCCATTTTTACCAAACTATGCTTGTCTGCTTTCTGACTCATGAGCCAGGAACTCACTCCACTGTCAAGTCTCTCTTGAACTTCTTCATATTACCTGCCAACTCTGCTTAGCTCAGAGGTAACTTAAAATATGTAAGAAAATTACCTTAAAACCCAGACGTTGGTAGTCTTGTCTTGGATGTCTTTCCAAGACTTCTGCTGTTATCTCCTCATGTGACACTCAGCTACAAAAAGGGCACAGAGCAATTTTCAGGACTAAAGCTGTATGGTCAAAAACCTCTGTTTTGGAAGCTACAAAGCTCCTGCTAGGACAAATAGGATGCAAGCGTGCTTCCCTCAGCTTCTTGCTATCTACCAGCCATTTTTACAGTCCTCTACTGCATCCCTTTGGTTTCTCAAGCTTTTCCAGACCAGGGTTAAAGGATTCCCAAAACTGACAGAGTACTTTGGAAGCAGATTTACCTGTGTAGGATCTGTGTGGGTAACTTCCCTCTAACCTGCTGCCCACGGTCACATGTGAAGCAGCAGTCAGAGGTGCACCTTGTAGAGAAAACAGAGACAGTAATTAGCCACAGAAGTATGACTTGAGACATGAAATATTAGATTCAGTGTTCAGGTACTTAAATGGCAGAAATATATTTGTAGATAATGTTAGCAGATTCTATTTCATGCACACATTTGATATCTAAAACCAGGTGCCTTTTAGAAGTAACTTGTCTGCACCTACTTTTAGATCTACCTGCTTGAGGGTCTTTGTAATTCTTCTAATTATTTCACTTGGGTGAGTTAAAGGATCCTCTACATTTTAATTAATTTTTCCCTTGTTAATACACAAAATATATAAATTCAAATGAGAAATGCCTCTGAACATTTTTTTTTTGTGTTTGAATCTGTAATAAGAATATTAATTTTGTTTTTCTCTGTAACTGAGCTAGTTTACACTGGGGTATATGAAGAGTAGCTTCTCTTTTTCAGTTTGATATGCATTTTAGGGAATCTTTGTAGACTCTAACACCCTTGGTCATAAATGATCTGCTTTTGCTGCACTTCTTAACAAAAGTAAAGCAGTAGCTTTTCACTCTGAATGCAAGTAAACAATGAATTTTCCCTCAAAAGCAGGCAGTAGTTGCTGTAATGCAGAAGGCAATACAAAGTCAAAGTCAATTCCACACCCCTACCTCCACATACTGGGAATATCAGCTCTCTCAGGGCTGAGAATACTCTCATTAATAGTATCTCAGGATTTTTACAGGCACTCATCTATCTTCTTGTGATGCCAGCACTTCATTTATGACAGGTTCAGTGGACATTTTCAATATCTTTCAAACCTGAATTTTTTTGAGTTGTATTCTTGTCAGTTATAATGATATAGTTAATAATCATTACATCTTTAGAAAAAAAAAAGGCAAAAAACAAAGATCAACAAACCATTGGTTTTCATTTGCTTTTGTTAGCATTCTTCTTCCTTCCAAAAATCTCCTTTAGCTTTCTTTTCTTCCTGGAAAGGTGAAAATTTGCTTCTTGATTTGCCTGTAATCCTATAAAATCAATCAAAATATGATCAGAAATTTCACAATATCAGAAATCCTTCCAATAGCAACAGTATCATGTGGTTTACAAATTCTGTTCAACAAATACCTGACTCTACATAGTTCATCATCATTTCATTTACTTCAGTTCCAGATAAACAGCAAGTTTCTTTCATAAACTTTAGTACCTTTAAATTTAGCTGGTACCAAGTAATGTGTACCACATGTTCTTCCTCTTCTGGAGCAGATGCTGAAACTTCCATTCTCTACTGATCCCAGCAGTCCAATTGCTTCCCTGCCACTTGCTTGTACCTTGTCTATTTCTTCAGTGTTTTGAGAGTATTTTGCTTCATTTAGTTAGATAATATTAATCTCATTAACAATCATTTGGCATGCCTGCATATCCAATGTCCTAGGAATACTGCAAATGTCCATCTAATATTTTTCTTGTGCTCTTTATAGAAAGCAACTTTTGATCTGAAGATCTCATTAAGATCAGAAAAGCAAAAAGAAACAGTAAAATACCATATGGTTATCTCATTTTACAATCTGGTAGACTAAATTGGTCCTATAGCCATTTAAAACAAGAAGTGTCAAATAGCATTGAAAAATTAGTGCTGTTTTAACTGCAGAACCATTACAATTATTGACTATTTTTGTTCTACTTTCTCTGAAAAAATGGCACATGCTATGTGCATGGCTACAGACTTGAAATACTAATTCTAGTAAAGACTTCAAATAATGCCCTGCAGTCTTTTTAATCCAGATCAGAACTGTACTGTGAGAAGGCAGCAGTTTTAATGAAAAAATAGGTGATGAAAATTTTTTTAGTTTAATGTCCTTGTAGACCTGACCTTTGCAGGTTAAACAATAATAGGCTATTAATACAGAATTGCTCTCCATTCAGCAATAGCGCATGGGTACTTATATGAATATAATTCCTTGTGATGGTTTCCCAGTAGATGTCCTTCTGAGTGTTATGAGTGATTTGGGCATGAAAATCAAATGAAGTCTGTTCTTCAAGCCAAAATTATGTACTGCATGAACTCCTGTTCTGTTGAGGAATATTTTCCACATAACAGTACAATAATAATATTTGATAAAATATTTGAAATTTTTAATATTGTCATTCAACTATAATCTATCTAGCACTAATATCAAATAGCTCCACTTATATTTTATAAAGACTCATATTTTGATAGAAAAGTAGCTTTCATTAAATCTAGTCTGCTCACCCGGGGATTTCTTTTAAATGGAGAGAATGAGGACAATGGAAGTGTAGGAGAAAATGGAAAGCATGCTTATGTCCAGTAAGACATATTTGATTTTTTGAGACTTTGGCAAGTGTCATAAAATAAAACCAGAAAGGCATGCAAAGGTTTTAGAGCCCCAGTTTGCAGAATCCCTACTTGCCTCAAGCAAATCTGAGGAAAAACAAGATACTAAGGGATTTCCGCAGTATAACTTTTTTGTACTGAGGTTTTTTTTTTGCTATGTTATAAGCAGGTTTGTTAGAGTTGCACATATTACTAATTCTATAATGACAATCTACAATACAATGAACAAATTAGTAGGTAAATTTGTATATGAATGCCAGTGAAAGTATATTATAGAATCTAGTAATATGAAATGTATCTATGATTGAAATGACATATTAATATTTTCAAATTAAAATAATAAATATTTTTTGAGACTGATTGACTGTTGATGCTGGAAATTTGAAGTACTTTAATGAAGTCACTCAAATCTTTCTGAGCCTTCAGATTTTTGCAATTTGCCAATAGCTATGTATAGCCATTGCTTGCCTATGTCTGAAGTTTAAAATCTGCTACATTGAGTAAATATTCTATTAAGAATCAAATTCTGTGAGGTATGGGGACATTGGATGTAATATCCAGTATTATACTTGCATATCAGAAAAGCTCCACAACTACAGTAACAAACAGAACAAACAAAAATAGAATATTACATTTAAATACATTATGATGTTTAGCTTTTTCCCTCAGCATTTAGCAGCTGTAATATCTGTTAGTACTGCCTTGAATGTGAGTTAAAAAATGCTAAAGATACTGGTACAGAAAATTTAATATTCTAGGTGTTAGGCCTCCTAGAGTTGATCTGCCTGTAGGAGATTAGTAAGTGTTTCTGTTGGAGCACACTGTGTGCTGTAAGAGTGCTACACTGGTACCAGAAAAGTTATACTTTCCCTATTAAAATAGAGTAAAAATTGTGAAGAATGCCTGGAAGATCAAATTAACTCATACTTATCATCCATGTTTTACAGTAGAATAATTGAGTTGCTTTAGTTTGGGTGAAGAAATGGCAGTGCATCCCATGTGCTCCTGTTTTGCTGGAATAAACAGCAGAACAAAAAGGATGTGAAAATAATTTTAATGATACAATCAACCTCGTAGTGAAAAAACCCATGAAATCTGCACCTGACACCTGGAAAGAATTACCTTGGACTATCAACAAGAATGAAAATATTTCATAATAGGATTAGTCAGGAGATGCGGTACTCTGCAAAACCAGGCTATCCAAATGAACAATGTGAATTAGCATGAAGTGCACCGACAGAATATAGTAGACATATTTTGAAAGGTGGGACAAACCTTAAGGCATAATTGGTGTAAACAGCTACTGCTCAGCATCATGTCTGAATGCTTTTCTAGTTCAAAAAGATATTAGTAAGAAGCTGTTCCCAGCAGTCAATGGAATGGAACCCGTCCCTAACAAAGACTGGTAGTAGTGTTTTATTCCTAAGAGCAGTGTTACATGGATTATTTAATCTAGCTATATAATTGTACATGCTTGACTTCTGTTTAGTTTGCTTTGTAGGAAAATACAAAGCTTTACAGAGGACAAAGACAAATTTATGTAGGGTTTTTTTTTATGGCTATTAGGGTAGAGCCATCTAAAAGCCATTTTGCTGATGAATGGTGGGGTCTCCAACAGTAGCAAATGGTGTGAATCCATGGTTGATACTGATCTGTCTAAAGAATAGAGTGAAAAGAAAAACAGCTGCCTTTTTAGGTATTCCACTCTGGAAACCAACTCTGTATGATGCTGCTGATCCATTATTTCTTTTTTTTACTGTCAAGTTCGAACAACTGACTGATTTTGCCCATTGCAAGACTCAGTAATGCTGTGAAACCATGAAATTTATGAAGTCTAGTTACTGTGTTCTGCAATTGGCATGAGGTGAATCTTCAGAATGAAGCTGATTAGCAGCTAAGTGTGAGACTGATTAGTGCAGACCATCAGATGCTAGCATGGGTTTACATGAGACACTCGTGTTTACAGGGAAGTTAAGCAGGCTGAGAGATGCAGAAACACAGCATTTAAGTTATATTGCACAGGTAAAATTCACTAGACTACTGTAGCATAGGCATCCAGAGCAAGGACAAAGTAATTAACTAGTATGTGAAAAATTCCACTTCTAGCTGTGATTGTTTTTTAAGATTATGTCTTTTAATATGGGCACACACACTGGGTAGGTGTGTTTTAGCAAGGGTGCTAGCTAGGAAATGGTAACTGAGGAGTTTGACATTAATTGTTAAGTCTTGCCTTCTATATACCTGTATACATTTAATCAAGCAAATGGAAATCTTTCTGGAAGATTTATTCTTATATCCAAAGTAACATTCTGATATGTCCTGCTGCACCTACTGGAGAGAAATATAAGTGAGACCTCTCTCTGCTGATGGAATTAATCAAACTAATTTCCCTGGGATTTTGATGCATTATTGCATTCACCGCATATTACTGCTGCTGATAGATTTATTTAATAAAAAAAATTAAAATTAATGTTTGTCCCATTGATATTGAAATTAAATGTTATTAGACAAACATTTTTCCATTAAAAATATATATGCTTATTGTACTGTATTGGACAGGTTAATATGTTTTTTGCATTTTACAACAAGAAAGTTTATTACTATACTGACATTAATGTATGTGAAATAATGCTCTCCAAACCAGTTGCTTGTCTTGGTTTGAAGGACAGGTGTCTGCCAGTAAAGGCAGAAATTTTCCTTTGAAATAGAGACTTTAATTCCACTCCCCC
>JAODKT010001783.1:0-52425 GCA_027576195.1 Cossypha heuglini | reverse complement strand
GGCGGGAAGTTCGGGACTCCTGCCCGGACCTCCTGAGGGGATGTGGAGAGGGGCCCTGGGAAGTTCTCCCAGCGGAGGTGCGTTTGCGGCCGGCGGTGCTGGAAAAGCGAGCGGCGTCAGCATTTGCCCCCCGCCCCGCCGCGGCCGGGTTTGTGTCGGGAAGTTGGGCGGTCGCGATCGCCCTCAGGGCGAGGGGGGAGCGGGGTCCGGGCCACAAACTTACCAGCCAGGGCTGGTGGTACCTCGAGGTGTCTAGAGCAGCGAATATTGTCACTTTCTCCCTGAAATGTCACCCCTGATCAGGCAGCTGATGTGCTCTGGTTTTCCCTTCTAGGTCTGGGAGCGTGGCGACGAACTGGCGAGAGATATTTGATTTTGTGCATCAGCTGACAGAAAGATTTGTGAGGTGCGTGGTGCTGCTTGTGACAGCCGAGGTGATGCTGGAGTAATTCTGGGCTGTGATAACCCCCCTCCCACACCGGCCCCCGTGCTTTTGCAAGCTCAGGGGAAGTGTTCCACAAACACATTAAAAGTTTAGCCTCTAAGACCCAAATTGCTGGAAAATATTGGAAACTTTTACTTTATTTTCTTGTGCTTGGAGCTCAGCAAAAAGGTGACTATATGTGTCTTTAAATACTTAATCTCTTAAATTACTCTCAGATGTGATTTGATGGTTTTTTAAATTTGTTTTTCAGTATACCATATATTCTGATACCATATATTCTGATGGAGTACTGCTCAAATTCCGTGTTTGGAGCTGTGTATAAAGAAGCAGTCCTGAGCACATGTAAACACAGGTGTAAATATATAGTGCAGGAAGAGAGCAGTGTTAAAGCTCAAATGCAGAGGAAGCCCGTGCCATGTAACAGTGCATTTGTTACATATAATAATTCTTACATACTTACATATAATCAACTTTGTTACTGTCAGCAGTGTTGTGGGGCAAGTCCAGCTCCTCTTGAAATAGCTGCTCTAAATCCCAGCTGACTGCTCTGTACAAACAGCTGAGGACTGCAGTGCTTTGCTTTAAAAAACCCTACAACAAAATCCAGAATAAACTGAAGGAATCCCCCACCACACACAGGAAGAGATGATGTGGTAGTTTTTGCTGAGGAAAACCAAGCACAGAGTGCAGTTGTAATCTTGGCTTGCTAAAAAAAAGGATACATTAGGCTTTTATCATTAAATATTGCTTATTTTCATCTTGTCAAAAGCAAATCTTCTGTAAACCTACGTAGAAAGTTGTTTTGAGAGCTCTGGAATTACCAAAAAAAAAAAAAAAAAAAAAAAAAAAAAAAAAAAAAAAAAAAAAAAAAAAAAAAGAAAAAGGAAAAAAAGAGAGCCCTATACCAAAACAGGACTTGTTTGGGTAGGTGGTAGAATATTTGCCCCTCCTGAGAGAGTGGAAGGAGTTCAGTGGAAATCTTTCAGTTCAGCATCTTCTCCAGCCAAGTGACACTCCCTCTTGCAACACTTGTGTGGAGGTCTGGCTGCATTCCCACCCCAGCGTCCTGATGCTCACAGGGGAGACATGGATGGGCTGGCTTTGGAGAGAAGGGTTCTGTGGGGATCCTGGAGAAAAGCGGGGTGAAACATAATTTGGAGGGTACTGCACGTGGGGGTGCAGCTCCAACAGGGAAGCCTTGCAGAAATGGGTAGGCAGTGATGCAGTTACCAGAGGTGGGGATTGGTTTTGTTTGGCGGCTCAAAAGAGTGATAATCCCTGGGTTTCAATTCTGGTTAAATGTAGAGCCTCTGAGATTCTGGTATGCAGAGCCATACCAGAGTAAGTGGACAGACTGCAAGCCTGGGTCTGAAATCCAAAGTCTGTGCAGTTCCGGGCAGACTTGCAGTACTTACATTCCCTTGATGTCAGTAATTTTAAGTTGCATCATTGACATCAATAAACTGAAAACATATGCTCATTCATCTTTTCCAGTGTTAAGTCCTTACTAATGTAACCTGAGTAATTAATGCTGATACTCATATATAGTAAATTACAAAGTTGGTGAGTATATTAAAACTGTGAGGAATAAAATTTAAAATCATACAGGAGAAATGTTACTTACCTTGGCAAAATTCCTGTCTTGGGCCTCCAGAGCATCAGCCAACTCCTGTTTTCCACTGCTAATTAGATAAGATTCCTGTAGCCTTGTGCAAAGAGACAGGTGACCTGAAAAACAAATTAAAAAAAACAAAACGATGGAGTTCCTGAATAAAATCAATTGATATAGCATTGACATTTCTCTAGATGCTTTTAGGGAAGGAATTTTCAAGTGTCACAACTCTCTGGTGAGAGAAACGAAGCCGGTATCACTCTGAAACACCCTGCAGGCTGCTGTCTTGGGGCTGAGACAGTCCGTATGCACTGCTTCTGTGACAGGATTTGATAAAACTTAAAAAGAGTTGGAAATAAGACATGGTGTCATCGTGAACGAGAAGGGGAAACTGTCGGGGTCAGTTTCGGACATGGGAAGTGTGGCTGGTTGGTACCCGGGGAGCAAGAGGGGCCCGAGTGGTGTCCCTGCTGTGGTGTTGCACCAGAGGCCCCACCAATTCCATAGGATGTGCCTTACCTTCCGTGCATGGGCTGGCCACATCACTGGAGACTAGTCATGTGAGAGAGAGCAATAATTCTGCTGCTTTGTTTCCCGAGCACCTGGATAAGGAGAGGCTGGGCAAAAGTGCTTTAACTCCTCATTTTGGGTATGTAGTTCAAAAGGACGTCCTAGGAAGCTGGAGGATAAAGATCGTGTGAATGAGACCTGAATAAGTGGATGAAACGTTGTGCATCTGTATGTTTATCTGAAATGTGTTTTTGCTTTCTTTCCCTTTCCTAAAGCCCCAAGATGAGACTGTCGTTCATCGTGTTTTCCACCCAGGCGCATGTCATTATGCCACTAACTGGAGACAGGTCAGTGCTCTGCTTTTTAATTCCCTCCCTCCTTCCCTCTGCCCTTACTGAGTCAGAGGAGCAGAAACAGGTACGGAAACAATGACCGATATCTCTAAGTGGTGGCCAGTCATGAAGCCTCCCCGCAGAGCTGATGTAATTTTGTGACCATATCCCTGGATAGCCTCATAAAAAAGGAAGGAGAGGAATGACGGGAAACAAATCCTTGATGTTAACTCTGCCACCGCTTTGAAGAAAAGCTAGCAGTAGTGTTTCTGTCTCTGTATGACTCTGCATGTCCCTTGGCCCAGTGTGAGAATGATTCTTCCCTTTGCTTTTGTAAAGCAGCATCCATAGAATGGTTGTCAGGATTTTTTCATGTCTAGGAAAAGCACGAAGTGGTAAATAAATGTTTCTCACATTCTCACATAAGGTAGGTATTTTGTTTTGTATTTCCTAGTCTGGACTTCAGGGCCTGTTTTATACAGTGGGGTTGGAGCCTTTTGAAGGGTGTGAGATCTTTTGAACACTACTGTGATGTACAGGTGTGCCTGAACTTTCAGTGGATGGTTTTGAAGGCGCTGGAATTCAAGGCTGCTCACTCTGATGATTTCTAAAGCAAGTGAGGATTTGCAGCTAGGATTGCTGAAGGATGGGTGGGGGGAAACAGAAGAGGGAGAAACAGGTAGAGAAGAGAATATTGCAAAAATAATTACCGAACTCACAGAAATTGGGAAATGGTCGTGTGGAACAAGCACTCTGAGCAGAGGACAGTGGCACTGCTGTCAGAATCCTTCCGTGTCCTCTCAGCCTTTTCAAAACCAACACGACCTCCGCTCTCTCCCTTCTGTGCAGAAGCTACTGTGGTGCACTACCTTCTGAGTTTTGAACATGTGGATACAGCATTTGGGAATCACTCCATAGACCTGTAGCAGGGTGGAAGTGAGGTGGTCCATCCTTTCTGCTCCTGTTAGTAGGGTCAGTGCAAAAAGTGACGTGCTGTAATTAGTTCTGCTGTGGGTTTGTTTGTTTTGAACAATACATAACAACAAGTACAGGACTTCCTGAAAGACCTGCCACTCGCAACAGGCACGTGTCATGCTACAGAAACGCAGCTGACATCTGAGATGTCTAAAAACTCAGTTTTGAGCCTGTCCTGTTTTAGCATTTAAAAAGTGGTCTGTCTTGCAAACAGCCACTTCCCCCCATCTGGACTGGGCTATTGGATCTGCTCTCTGTGGGCAGAGACAAGCTTATGAGCCATTTTTCCAGATGGCTTGAGAGGGGTCAGGAGAGGACACTTGAGTCTGTTTGAGCCTGCTGAAGTCAATGAGGTTCTTTCTCTCCATTTCAATCGGCTGTCAGTGGCCTGTTCCTTATCAGGCCTGAGAGGCAGCACTGATAGCATGTAGAGCACTTGAAATGCTGGGCAGGATGCTGGAAGCCCTCCACAGGGACACAAGCGCCTTTTTTATTGCCTGCCTCTGGCACACTTGGAGCCACAGACAGAATTGTGTTTTTCTCAGAAGCCTTGTGGAAAACACAGGAAGCACCACTGCACTTCTAGTGGGTTCCCTTGCAGGACCTGTCTCTAGTTCTGGGCTGGCTTATGCTCTTGTGTGTCAGGGGAAGCAAAGTAGCACCCTGCTTGTTCAGGGGCAATTATGAGGAGAAAGGAGAAGGACACTGGTAACTGTGACCATATGTCCATAGGCAAGGATGGATAGATACAGTTGGAGCAGCTGTCCTTTTAAATATTAAAGGAGTCAGCAGAGGAAAAAAACGGAGGCTGTCATTGCTCCCAGCAGAAGATAAGGATGCTAAGCACACTGCAGTTCTGGGGATGGGTGTTAGTGAGGGTGATTATGGGGTATTATGGCCTTGGTTTGTTACATGCACTTCAGACTTGCAGGCATGTTTTTGCCCTGGCTTACTTGCTAATTCCCAAATGTCAGGAAACCACAGTTTCTTCCCAGCAGTTAGATCAAAGTAGGGCAGAATTTTTTGTTTGGAAAGCTGTAGGCTTCCGATTGTTTGCACAAAGTTCTTGCTGGGTTTACTGCACAATACTGCTGTGGATATAAAGAAGGCCACAGCATAGCACCAAAGCCCCCAAATTCCCAAATATTTTGTGAGTGTGAGCAGTGCTGTGACTAACTCTGTAAAGAGAAGTCATTGTTAATCACAGTACACACAGGGCTGTAATAAATCCATATAATAATAACAGCACCCAGGTCGAAAAGCCTTCTCACACTGGTTAAAGCCCATTTGAGACACATGTTTGTGAAGTTGAGCTGGACACTGTGTAATAAGTGGCAAACAAAAGATTGGTGCACGTACCTTTGTGGTCACTGTTGGAAAGCGAGTGGTTTGGGACAGTGGGTACCCTCAGGAATATCATCCAGCTGGCACAATGTTGCCTTTGTTCTCTTTTGGCCAGCTGGCCAGCAGCAGTCCAGGTTTCTGTGAGCCTGCTTTGGCAGCACTGACTGGTGCCAGTGGCCAGGATGAGCCCTGCTGCCTCTGCCTGGGTGAAACTCCTGCTGGAGACAAAGAGAGGTTGTGTTAGTGAAGGTGGAAAGGTAGGACACTTGAGAACCTGGTACATGTTCTGTCCTTGTCCCTGACGCAGCGGTGCACTGACTGCTCCTGGTTTCACACGGACATGTAAGACATGGACACATTTGGGGCCTTGGCCACATGAGGTGCCCTGCGTTGGGTCCAAGGCAGCTTGCCAAAACAGACCCATCTGCAGGGAGTGCGTTCTGCTGGCTGCATCAAGTACAGCAGAGCTGGCCACGGATGTGGTTCGCATCTGGAGCCGTGTGGGAGGCTCCAAGCTTGAAGCAGAGTAATTACTATAAGTGAGTCAAGCCTCTGTAGTATTTAAAAGGCCTAGAAGGCATAAGCCTCCTCCAAACGATGCATCTGAGGAGGCTCATGCAGGGTTTCCTTCCAGCAGTACAACAGTTCGCCTCGTCAGAGATGGAGCCACCCCTCTTTTTGTCAAGGAACACTTCCCCTCTAGGTTTCACTGCCATGTGTGTGTGTTTTCCTGTTTACTGCACCTCCTTCTTAGCAGCAAACCCCAAGTACCTGTTTTGGTTTGCCTTTGTTTGTTAGGGATAAGCCCGTTGCCTTGCAGCACACAGCCTCGTTTCTCACCATAAATACATGCTCAGTGAGAGCCACCATCTCCTGCCAGCACTCATATGCTCATCACATTGAGATATAATTCAAGATTCCAGCACTTCAATACAGGGGGAAGACATACAGATTACTGTCCCCCACTCAGAGGAGCTAGGAACACCCGCTCTGGAGCCTGCATGGATACTAACAGCTGTGTTTGCCTGGCTGCTGCTGGAAGAGCTGTCTGAGGCAGTTACACAGCTTAGAGAGAGAGCAGACAGGGTAGCTACTAAAAATTAGTTGTGCCTGTGCTGAAACACAGAAATGGGCTGCAGTGCATATGCTGAGTGGGTAAAAGATATTAAATTTGCACTTATTCAGCCCAAACACAGACAGGCTGCAAGTTGCTGATGCTGTTTGCCTCTTCCACCTCTCTCCCTTTTCTGACTTGCCGCAGGAAGGCAGTGGCCCTCAGCCTTCCTTAGTGTTCCCAGGCTGTAATGTGGGGTGTCCATGTGC
Organism: Cossypha heuglini; assembly: GCA_027576195.1. NCBI lineage: Eukaryota > Metazoa > Chordata > Aves > Passeriformes > Muscicapidae > Cossypha > Cossypha heuglini. The sequence goes on along the minus strand of JAODKT010001783.1, from coordinate 45,884 downwards.
CTAGGCTGAGCCTAGGCTGTCGTGGCACAGATGAGTTACACAAGCAGAACTTCCCCGGGGATTTCCGTCGGAAACAGCCTTACAGAAACTAGAGAAGGGGAAGTTGTGAGAGCACTGAGGAGCAGAATGGGGGTCCTGAGTGCTGTGGGTGGGTGGCTGCTGAGCCCCCTTGTGCAGGACAGCGCAGGCTGGCACGAGCTCCTGTGCCCGGCCTTCAAACCAGCCAGGGGTGAGTTTTGGAGCGGAGCCCACGTCTCCTGCTGGTTCTGGGGCCTTATGTCCTGCAACCACCCTGACCTTCTGACATCCAGACCAAGACCTGCTTGGAGAATGCGGGGAGCTAGTTCACATCTGGCTGGGTCTGTCTAGTGCAGCTTTGCCCTGAGGGCAAGAGATGGTGCCTGATTAAATGCAGCTAAAAAAGCTCACGCTACCTAAGATTTTCATGGAACGCCTCGTAGGCAGAGGCCTGGCAACACCAGAGATTGCTGTGTGACCGGGTCACAAGACATGGCAGATAAATAAAACCGAACTGATTGTACAAAAGCTATTTTTGCAAAATGAAATCTGTTTCAGAAAACTGGGACTTGAGTTGCTGCTTGTTTCTTGGCAGCAAAGCACTAACGCCTGTGATGTGCTGCCACTCATTTCTGGCAAGCACCAACTCTGTGGTTTATAATCTGCGTTCATACATAATCACTTGCAAGTTGTTTCTATAGATGCTGCATGTAAAATATTTGGATCAAACAGATTGTATTATCTTACATAACTTGTTCCCTTCCATACATTCAATGCCGCATATCTCTTTTACTCCCTCCCCTCCCGGGTTGCATCAGTGGATCCTGTGATGGCGAGCTTATTCCAGCAATGGATTGTACTTTGGAACAGAGCTGCTAAACATAGAGGAAGCCCATCCGTGGAACAAATGACGAGTGGGTGGCATTCAGGCAGTGTGGCATATGCATTCTTTCTCATTTGGTCTGGCCTAAGGAAAGCTTTCACGCATGCCGCGATGTATTTTCCCTCCATCTCCTCACCCCTGCTGGGTTCCTCTTTCTCACCTACATTTGTCACAGTGTTCTATATATTCTGGCCCAAATTTTGCCCCTTCTTAGTTTTTGCTTATCCTTTCCTAGCATGACCTCCCATGGACTTGGCTGAAACCATGTTTGCAGAATAATGAAGACCCTTTGGATTTGATTCTTTCAGTAGTCTCTCTGCCTTTGTTGCCCCCACTTGTGCTGATTTCACTGGAAATAATTCCTGTGCTGCAGTCTGTAGACTTCTCCCCTTTCAGCCCCATAGTTAGTGAGCATCTTGCAGGTGGATCTGCTGTGCTGCTCGTGAAAAATCATGGTGGAGATGTATTCTCCCATTAAATTTAAGTGAGCTGTGGACCTGTGTGAGATGTCTTATGGAAAGTCGCACAAAAAGATTGTGACAGTCAAAAAACCTATCCTCAAATCCTACTCTTTTCCCATGGGCACAAAAGGTGTCTGGCAAATGCTGCATTTGCCTATTGATTTTTTCATCAGGGCAAAGGTTTTAATTATTGAAGTCCAGTTTTATGTGATTAAATTCCTTCATATTGGTCTGGAAGACTTCTGCTGAAATAGAGCTGCTGTTTTAGGGGTTTTCTTCTTTGCAGTGTGATTGGAAGAAAAGTTGTTTTAAAGTAGCAAAATAGACCTAATGCAACAGAATTTCCACTGGACTGTGTAATGCTGAGGCTTTGCCGCCTCTTGCCAATATCTGCTCCGCCTGAACATTTTCCTTGATTCTGGCTTTTTGACTCTCTGAGGCATATTGTGTCAGATAGGTCTGAAATACCTGTTCCTGCAGCACCACTTCTGCCATGAGTGCACAGTCTGCCTCCATGTGGGATCCTAGCTAAAGGCCCTAATTTACAGCTTTTCATTTCAGTTCTCTTCGAGGACAAATCCTTTTTTTCAATTGGTAAATTACACCCTTTCCACACTTCAGGTCACACAAACAGTCTCTTACCTTTTTTTCATTCGCAGAGAGAAAATCAAGAAAGGTCTAAAGGATCTGGAGGAGGTGATACCAGCAGGTGAGACATACATACATGAAGGACTAAAACAGGTAGGTTTTGCTCATCTTCTTGCAATCAACACATCCTCTGTTCTCATCCTTTGAGTAACAACCTGTAACATAAATAGATTGATTGTACACCTCATGCTCAAATCTTTCTGGTTGCCTGAGAGGTCCTGGGGTTGCCCAGACGCTCTGCAAATGCCATGTAGAAGATGACTAACCATCACAGCAACTGGCCACACGGAATTTCTCTGACTTGCCCCTTCTCTGAGAGCATGGGTCCGTGCTGTGGATCTCAGAGCTCACCCAGCATCCCAGTGGCATGGTAAATAGTCATACAGCTCGGTAGGGCTGCAGGCTGGCTATGCATTCCAGAGCGCTCTCGTTGGGGAGAGCTTACTGCACAGAGCAGTGTCTGGGAGACAAATGCTCTTCATTTTGGACTCTCTTAATTATGGACTTCCCAACGGCTTGTATTTTTCTTTGTTCAAATAATGTACTTTTGATGACAGCCCTGGCCCTGAAGGTGAAGATCTAAGCTTTCATTGTTACAGACAAATCAGTTCTTCCCCTGTGACTGTAGAGCCATGTTTATAACCAGGATCTGTGTACTGAAAAGCCAGGCAAAGGGAATTTTGTTGCTATTAAAAAAAAAAAAATTAGTTTTAAGCTATTATTTTTGTATCTTGGAACCTACTGACTGCATTTGAAATCTGGGGGGTAGTAAAGGAAATCCTAACAGTGGATTTGAAGAGATCAGTCCTGGAAGAACTGCGTGTTGGTCAGTGATGCCAGTGCTTTGGAGATGGGCTCAGTGGTGGCTGGGAAGGACTGATGAAGGGTTTCCCTGCCGGTAGTGAGTTCAAGGCAGGCAGAGGAGGATTGTCATGAGAGAGAGGTTTGAGGATGAGGCTGTTATTTCAGATGTTGTATTAGATGCTTAGAAGATGCATCATGGTTGAAAGTTTGGGTGTAGTTTTTTAAGGTGGATAATGAAATTTGCTGTTTTCAGGCCAATATGCAAATTGCGAAGCAAGGAGCCTCGCGGTTCTCTAGTATCATCATTGCACTGACTGATGGCAAGCTGGACGGGCAGATTCCCTTGTACGCAGAGAAAGAGGTGAGCACGAGCTGCAGATACATGTCATACTCTGCAGAGTTTGGGTGCTGCCTGTTCAATTAAAAATGCTTATTTCTCTCTTCTGTGTTGCCGCAGGCAAGGAAATCCAGAGAGCTAGGAGCAAGAGTTTACTGTGTTGGTGTCCAGGATTTTGAACAAGAGCAGGTAAGAATAAGAACGTTACTGTTTTAGAGTACTAGGCAGTACCTCAACCCAGGATTTTACAGAGTTAATGTTAAGTAGTACGGAAATTTAATTTTACTTACATTAGGCAGCGTAATGTCTTCTCTGGCTCAGGAAACACACTCAGATGTGTACATAGATAAACAGAACATGTGGGTGTCGTGCTCACTGCCAAGGAGACCCGTTGGAAATCCCCTGGTTCGCTAGGAGCTGCCAGCAAGAGGATGCAGGCAAGCCCCTGTCATTGGAATGGCAACCTGGTCAGGGTCCTCTTATCACATGAAGAGAGGAGCTGTGGACAACATTCAAGCAGTGTATATGTAACAGTCTTGGGATAAGGAAAAGAACATGGGATTCATGTCCTTCATTGAAAAGCTCCAGAGTTTATGTGTCCTACTGAAGGCTGTAGCTACTCTTGTTCTGTCAAAGTGGCTTCAGTGGAGGTACACGAGAGGCTTCTCCCTGCAGAAGATGCAGAGAGAGGGTTTTTAGTGAAAGGCAGAGCAAATAGGGAAAGTAATTCTGGACAGAGGTACAAAATCACTGCCAAGATACAGGCCCTGGAAGGTTTCTTAAGTGTGGTGCTTGCCATGATGACGAGCCACCCTTTTGTTAGCTGCAGTTGGCTGTGGTAAGTCCTCCAGTTAGAAAACACTCAGCCATGAGAGACTGCTAAAGTTTCCTTCTCCTTGGTGGGGGTTGCTTTTAGATATCCACTCAAATGTTAAGGGTGTAAAGCAGTGTGAGGAATTCAGTTTGCCAGATGACTCATGTGTTTGCATGCATTTTCTCTCCAAAGCTGGAAAGAATTGCTGATGTGAAAGAGCAAGTCTTCCCTGTCACTGGAGGATTCCAAGCACTTAAGGGGATAATCAATTCTGTGAGTATCAGGCAATGAGTTTTGCATTTCCTCAGGATTAGAGCATACTCTCCAGTCTCGCTTCCTCTTCTAGGCAGAAGCGGTTCCTAAGGTAGGAATTGCAGTAGATGAAGTTCGCTCCCCATTACCTTAGAGTTGCTTTTCTGTAAATCAGCAGTGCTTGTGCCTCCTGCAGTTATTCATGCTGAGACCTCGTGTAGAATTTGGGGACTCCTCACAAGGAGAGGGGAGGTCATGTGGGAACTTCGGGGGTGCTCTAATAAATGACTGCTTTGGGTTTAGTCCGGGAAAAACAGACACTGTTACTCTGGGAGACTAGAGAACAACTGCTTAAAATCTGGGGAATAAGTGCAATTTAGGAATCACCCAAACCTTTACATCTAGAGACAAGCATTTTAAACCCATGACTTTACGCACTTGTTATCCCAGTGGTAAGACTCAGTTCCAATTTTCAGCACGGCATGAGAAACTCCGGTTGGTGAGATGAGGCCATTCAGCTGATTACTGTGGTTTGCTGGAAGGGATCAAAGAGAAACATTTTGGTTGTGACCAGTGGCTTGACACTGTTTCAGCTGTATATTAAGACACCTGTGGTTGTAGACACAAAATTTGTCTCATTTTAGACTGAAGGCTGTCTTTTATGCAAGGTTAACAGTGCTGCTGCATGTAGGGCAGCACAGTGCAAACAGGCTTAGTGGCAGAAGTCAAAAGCAATAATGAAATCCTTTTTCTGAGAGAGCCCGCTATCATTCATTTCCCTTTCCTTTTCTTTTTTTAAATAACAAAAGGATACTACTTACATACAGGAAACTACACAGTCATGAATTTATCACATCCCTTGAGCAGTCTGGTTTTTGTGAATGCCGTAATGCAACAACTTATTTACCTTGTTACTTAAAATAAATGTAGTTCCAGAATCTTCCTTGAGCTTTCTAAAGAAAGGTAATCAGTCTTTTAATGCATTGACATTTATTCTCCTGAAAAGACAGTGCAGCCCATGTGGTACTGCCTAAAACCTTTACTATTTAAAATGTCATTCTGTTCCCTTTGAAGGACTTAGAGGATTCAGCCATGCTGCTGGTGTGAATGATCGAAGTGCTGGTGCTGGGCATTTTTATAAGAGCTGAATGTTTAACCCCAGCTGATGGTGTTATATTTCCAAGGATACTGCTTTGCAAATAACTGTGCTGGGGACAGAGCAGTAAAGACATTGGGGTTTGGTGTTTTCCGTGTGGGGAGGGTCACTGACCTGCAGTGGGAACCTTCTGAGGGGTCAGGGCTCCGCACTCCTCTGGCCCTTTGAGCAAGCAGCACAACTACGGTTGCCTGAGGTCTCCGAGGAGCTCAACTTGAAGTGTCTGTCATTCAAACACATGGAAGGTTAGCATGAGCCAGAGGGTGTCCCATCACCTGCATTCTCAGCCAAGGTGTTTTTGGGCAGTCTCTGGCTAGTAGCAGAGCCAGCCTGCCCCATCTATACCTCCCAGGAACTTTAAAGCACCTTCACTTGTGTGTCGGCAGGGAGGGAAGCTTTTCCCATAAGATATGGCAGATGGTGTTTGCACAAGCCTCAATCCAGCTTCCTCTAATACTTATGAAAAAGCTGGCTGTAAAAATCCCAGATTTGGGCATATCATTGCTGTAGGACAGGAGCAGACCCACAGAATGGCAGCGCATTGTTTCAAGGTAACAGCTTAGCAGTGACAGGAGAAGCAGGCCAGTTAACGCTGTTCTCCAGCACATGCAAGGTCTGCTTCTGCACACTGAGTTCCTGAGTTGGGTCAGGCTTTGTTACAGCCCAGCCACCGGGCGTGTCAACACTCAGCTTTTACCCACAGAGCATGGATGGAAGGATCATAGTAGGCTTCCTGGTTGGTTGGGATTTTGTGGGGGGGGGGATTTTTTTTGTAGTGCTTGTGTGGTGGCAGTATTAATAAGATATTTTGGTATGTTGTACTTAATACTCAGTTTTCTTTGCAGGGGTTTGGCGTGACTGTGACAATTTGTTCTCGTAACATTATAGCACTGATAAGTAGATCTAATTGAACATGAAATAGACAGAGTTTTCCTTTTTAGTCATTACTAAATTCACTTCAGTTTGCAAGTTAGCTAGAGAATACAGGCTCAGAGACGCTCATCTAAAGGGGAAAGCCAGTTTTGAACTAGATGAAAAGGAGATAGGTCACAAATATGCAGCAGTATTGCACAAAGTACAAAGTCAAAAGTACAGTTGTGAAACCCTCTGTGAATGTTGTTGAACAATTTCTGTTCAGAAAAAGCATTGTCTTCAGGAATGGTAACAACCCAGCAGTTGAAACCTCTGAGCAAAATTACAACCGAGAGCTGCTGAGTAGGTGATGCAGAAGGCTCTACTACCGGTATGAGACTATTTGGCTGCTATCCTGTTACATTTGTACTGTATTCCAGGAGAGCCGAACAGTTAGTCTGTGCTAAAAGTCATCACTTTATTTTTTAACACTAAGAAATGTAGACTATCTGTAGTACCTGCTCCTGCAGTTGCTTTCAGTATAAGCAAGTATTCCAATATATTTTCTCTGCACAGATACACAATGTCTGTTTAATCATGACTAGGGATTAAGATTCAAGATAGTCAAGAACATTTAGAATTACCTTGGCTTAGATGCTGAAGAGCTTGCTCCATGTTTTGCCATAAGTTCTGATAAAATCCTAGGGAAGTGAAAGAGGTTGAAGCACCTCTGTGCCTTGTGTTTCTGCTGAACAACATCCACTACCAGTTGTAAAAGTCTGTGCAGACCTGTGAAGAGGGGGCTGCTCTGCTAGGTTTCCTGCTCTGCAAGCATTGCTCATACCTAGCTTACAAGGTCATAACTAAACAGCATTGTCAGAGTGAATAAATCTAAGCACAACTCTAGAGCTTAAAAGCAAAATGCTGAAGGCAAGTTACTGCACTCTCAGGAACAGTTACTGATGGAGTTTGGCTGATTATTACACGGAGTGTAGCCTTGTGAGTGAGCCAGGACAGGGGGAAGGCTTTGGGAGAGCACAGTTTCTGGCACCATGCAGCAGAACAGTACTAGATAAGAAAATGAAATCCTTAATTAAACTCAAGTCCTGCTGGTTGGTGAGTGAAAGTTGTCTAATTGTCTCTGCAGGCAAAATTGGACAAGGCTGATACCTTGAAAAGTTACATTAAGGGAACTCACTTAAGTAACATTATTAGAGTGTATGACAGCTCTAAGTAGACAAAGACATTTTTATACTGAAATAAGTTGACAGCACTTCATACAGGAAGTTAAAATATATTTTGTTCTTAGGAAACACCACAAAAAGTTACCAGACTACAGGAACTGATACATCAGAACTTTAGAGGAAGTAGTTCAAAAAAGGGTCAGCCTAGAGCTGTTTTATCTTTCAGTGTTACAAAATTTCTTAAAAATTCTACCTGGAAAGGAATAGAAATGGCAAAATATCCTTCTGCTTGTTCATTTTACAGGTGCTCAGGTTTTTTTGTTTGTTTTACACGGGAAACCCATTGTTAAACATAATGGACAAAAAAAGCCCAAAAAACAAATTGTGTGAACTGAGTAGTTGCATCATCCAGAGTATTGTAAATTGAAGCAAAATTCTCTCCAAGTTGGCTCAGCCTCTTGGGGAAAGACCCTATGCCTCAGAATAAAGCTGTCAGTTTGTCCCGGAAAAGTTGCACATTGGGATACTGGAGGATCTGCCTCCTGGTGAAGGGGTGACCAGGGGACAGAAGACCTCAGGGTTTGCAGGGTGCAAACTCCCAGGCTGACATGGACTGACTTAGACCCACCCAAGGAGTGCACCCAGGAAAGCAAAGGATTAAAAGCACACAAGGTCCTTAAGAAAACCTGGATTTACCCAGTGTCAAACTCTGGTTAAAGGGGTATAAGCAGGGAGCACTATAAAAATACAAATTCTCTGCTATGAAAATATAAATTGTCTCCAGTAAAACTCTGTGGGTGATGGAGGGGAAGTCTGCTCCTGTTGCAGAGAGCAGTCAGCAAAACCCCTCTGGCATTGTGATCCACATCCTGGGGGTTTCGGTGTCAGCTGCACGCCTCCTGAGTCACTGGCTGTGCATGGCAGTGCATTGCTGCTTTGGGGTTCCAGGGCGTGGTGACAGGCGGCGCAGCAGGGCCCGCAGGGAGCTGCTGCATGAAGCGGGCATGGCAGCGGCACTCACCGGGTCACCGCTCAGCTGCAGCGTGGGGACACTCCTGTCACCCTGCCTGTGCCCCCTGCTCAGCACACACAGGGCAGAGGTGCCCCGGGGGCTGCTGACACAGCTCGGTGGCGGGCAGACCTGTGCCTGCGTACACAAAGTCAGCGGGGAGGGAAGCCCCCAAGCCATGCTGGACAGCCACTTGGTGCCCAGGCAGGGACAAAACCCAAGTCTAGTGACAAGGAGTCCGTTTTGTTGAGGTAGGCGAGAGGTACTCATGCGAGGAACAATTTTAGCCTTTATGTTTATAAAACTTACTGCCTTGGCTTCCCAAAGATGTGCTTCAGCCTCTCTCCATGAATCTGATGCCTTCCTTTCCAGCTGTGCTGTCAGCAGCGCTTCCTCAGGCTGACCTGCCTTTGGCACTGGGGGAGGGTGAATTGCTGAACTCACAGGAGTCCAGCAGCATCTGCAGCTGGTACCTGCTGTAAGGGAACAGAATTTGTGTTTGGAGAGAGTGGGAACTGCCCCACTGGCACAGTGGTGCTCCAGGGATAGACACCAGAGAATACTGGTTCCATGTCTCCAACGTGACTGCTTACCAAGCTCTGCTGTCCAAACCCTGCTGTCTCAAGGGCCGGGCTGCAGCTTGGGTACTGAGCAGCAATCAGGGACTACATGATTTTGAAGGAGTCCCTACTGCTGTCCAGCCTGTGCAGCTCCCTGGAGCTAGGCTGCCTCCCTGCACTTCTTTGGGCAGTGTGCTCAGCCTGCTCCCCCCCTTTCCCTAGCTGCTGTCCCTCCGCCACAGATGAAGGGGGGGTCAGCCAGCTGACTGGACGCGGTTAAGATTTTTCAAGGCCAAAATCAGCTTAAACGGTTCATTATCAATTATACATCAACTTAATTGGATCATTTCCTGTAGGAAGAAAATATGCTCGGTTTATGCACTGGGAATACAGGAAGCAAACTATTAGACCTTTAAGGAGGTGGGGGGAGGAGAAATGCAGCAAGTTATCATTAAAAGAATTATTCTGATTAAATCAGTCGTCTTATTTAATCCCCTTGGACAGTCTAATCTTCGAGCTGCACTGGGTGCAAGGTTCAGAACTAACACTGCGCTGTGTTTTCCATGTGATTGAGACTGAGGAGATAGTTTTGGGAATTACTGCATGTAGTTGTTAAAAGGAATCAATGGCTTGGAATAGAATGCTTTCTGCTCTACCCTTCAGTGCCGTGCAGCTCTCAATTTGACATTCTGTGACATATTACAAACCATATAATGTTCTCCTGGAGCACAGTGAGCTTGATAAGCCAGCACCGGCACTGGCACGGCGCCGCTTAGAGTGAGCGTGCCTGTGCCCTGTGATTGGGATGGGACTTGTCAGCCAGCTCTCTTACATAAGGGATGCTGTACAACTGCCTCTAAAGGAAGCAATCACAGGTCCAAGTGAAATTCAGCTGCTCCTCAGTGAGAAGTTTCTTTGAGCCAGACTTCTCTTACTAATTAGAAAAAAAAAATCAATGGCCCAAACTGCTTTTTTCCTGTTATGGAAAGTAACAGTTTGTCTTGATTCCTAGTTACTGTACTTGGTGAGTAATGGGTTTAGGGTTGTTTTTAGTAATTTGGGGGTAAAGGTTCTGATGCTGTTAAAAAACGCATCTCGTGACCCGCAGTTTTGTCATCTCCATTTGCTTTCCTCAGTGGCTGCCAATGAGGTGCTGCTCAGCCTTGGTGTAATTAGAATATTCTCACTAACCTAACGCCGTGCCAGGCTTCACTCGGGTGGTGATTTTATGCAAGACCATATGTCTCAGGGATTTTTTTCACTTAGATAGGGGACAGGGTAGCAGCCTTCCCCTTCCCCTCGCTCTTTGTCCCTGGCACTGCCGAGCAGCAGCGGGGAGGAGGCCAGGCTTGGCAGCGAGGCGTGGTCATGAGCACAGATGTTTGGCAGCACAGAAAGGTAGGACGCATTGGATAGTGACTGCTGCAGTTCCTGCTCTGACTCTGTGGGAGAGAAGCACCAAAATGGTGTTTCCTTGAAAGGCATGTGTTTCATTCCAAGTCACCCTGAATCGATTGCCCTCCGTCTAGTGCGAGGTGGTCCTCCTGCCTCGTGCTTTTCTGCACATATCGGCACTGGGGAAAGAAATGACAGAGCTTGCTTAAGCACAGCAGAGGCACGTGGTGTGAAACCAATGCTAGAAAGAATAAAAGGCTTCACTTTGGAAAGAGTTAATTTCAGGGAGCTCAAACATTATTTGCTATATGGACAGGCTGGCCCATCCAGAGCCTCAGGTGGGCTGTGGAGGTGCTTCTCACTAAAAAAGTCTGATTAGGGTTTCTCGAGTGTAATCACAGAAATTAAGAGCTCTATGTAAATTTATTTCCTCTTGTAACCTACTCCAGATCTTTCTTTTGTTAAAACCTAATTCTGCCACACTGTTAGGGGGCACAAGTCCTATTTTTATAACAAAAGCAACAGCTCATGAATGAGAAACATGTAACAATGCCAGCCTAGATACACCTTAAATTCTTCATCATCCTGATTTCACACAGATTGACTGTACATGCCATAAGAGTCTCAACGATTTCAGCACAAAAAATCCTGCTCAATACACAGTCAGCATTTCATTCTCCAGAACAAAACCAGTGGGTCCAGCAAACCAATTAAACACCTCCTGCTTCACTTCTCTTTCCTTTTTACTGTCTTAGCAGTAGTGGAAAAAAAATAGTTTTGAGTTAAAAAGAAAAAAGGAAGCAAGCTGCCAGTAATACTTCTAAGTGACTCATAGAAAAACAAACCCACATGGAAACATGGAGTAAGCCCAGTCCTGATTCAGCCAATTGGAAGGAATGAAGCAGAATAGTTTTAGGAACTAAAACAAGCACCTGGGTGAGCTCAGCTGGACACGGCTAACCCAGCACCAGCACAGCTCTGCCTTCATCATCCATTGCTCTGAGAGCTCCACAGCCCCAAGCTGGGATGGGGTTCCAGAAGACATTAACTCACCAGAGAATGGCCTCGCTCCAGAGCAGTGTTCTGTAGGCTGGGGCAGCTTTCTCCAGCTCTGACATGAGCTTCTGGAGCCCATCCAGATGCCCTGCTCCACCTGTGGACACAGGAGCCCTGCTCTTGCCTACCATTTAAATAGCTGCCCTGCACCAGGTTCTGAGAAGCTCAGCCTGGATCCCAAAGTTGCAGCAATGTCTCATCAAGAAAAGGCCCACAGCTGACAGTTGTTGAGGCTTTGCCTGCATGCACAGATCCAGCTGAGGCACGGAATGCTCAAGGTAGATTTAAACACTCAGTGTTATCAGGGCCCTCTCAGACATCACTTTCCATTACTGCCCCCCACTTGCCATGAATTTATCACACTGATGATCCATGTGTTGCAGTGACAAGTATGTGAGCGTGCTTACCACTGTGTGTTGAAATATGTATCCTGATGAGAGATGCAGCTCTTGATGAGGTTGGTTTTGTGGTTACCTGAGGGTGGAGCTTGGCACGGTACAAAAGGAAAACACATCATCATGGCATGTCACACCGTCAGCAGTGTTTAGTTTCTAGCTCTGTTTTCCTTGAGGTTACAATTTTGCTAACCGGCTGTTCTGTTTGTAGCATTCCTAGAAAAAATTACACACCCCATGTTTGGGAGGGAGAGGGGAAAGGAAAGGAGTCTGCACAGAAAAGCTACTACTGCCTGCAGCTCTGAGGCTGCCATGCCAGGGGGCTCTCCGGGCTGCGCTGCCGTCTCTGGCTGGTGCACACTCGTTGGGCACAGTTTGGCTGGCAGTGTGTCCATAGACTGCGCTCCAGGGATAGGCTTGGTGTGCTGACCAGGAGATAAAACCACAGGAGCATGATCTTGCATACACAAAGTGTGAAAGCCATCCTGTTTTGCTGTCAGTGGGTTTTGCACAAGCCTTGCCATACGGCAGCAGAACAAAGATGAGCTTTTAAAGGTGAACATTTTCTTTTCTTTAAAAAGAGCTTCTGGAAATAGCAAGTTGGATGCATCTGTTCTGTTACAGGGCATACACTTTTGTTCAGAGACTCTTGCTGCCTTTCCCCCAGAATCACAACAGCCTGATTTGGGGTCAGCTTCTGATGAGCACTGATGTAAACAGAGGTGCAAGTTGGAATGGATCCATAGGGAGGAAAGGCCACTAGTGGCCCTACAAATCCATAGTTGTTCAGAGTCACTAGCATGCCAAGTGTGACCAAAACGTGTCAGCAGCTGTCTGCTTCCAGAAGTTCCAGGTTATTCTGACCTCTGTCCCAGAAGGCAAACGTTTTACCCAGCCAGAGAGCATTCTGAGGACTTGAAATCATTACGGTGGTTCAGTGAGGGATCCAGCTGTGAGGATGAGGACGACCTACCCAAACCCTGTATGCAGTTTACGGGCCTGGGCAGGAACAGATGCCATGCAAGTTGTGATTTATGGTGCTGCCTGCTGCCAAAACCTTTTGAACTGCATACGGAGCTAAGCGAAACCGAGTGAGGTTGCAAGACAAATTGACGCTTAGCGTATTTTATAAATTGTCTCTGTAAGGTTGGGCTGCTCATGTCTTGCTACTTGTGCATTGTTCTCACAATTTCACGGAACACAACCTTCATTAGAGTCCTGGAAGGGAGAGTTGTTGTTCGTGTAACACTCTGTTGCCTGGTACAGCTCTGCTCCACAGCATGAGCTGAGGGTGGGGCAGTCTAAATACTCAAAAAGCTGCAGGTGCCATCCTGCTTTTCTGTTAAACCATGAGAACTTGTAAGAGGCAGCAGCGAGAGTGAAAAAAGAGTCCAGGCAGAGCCAAGCCTGGTCTGTGACAGGTTAAAGAGCTCCTGGAAGATCCACAAAGCACATTTTCCACTAGAAGAAACATTGCATAAAGCAGGGGAAAGATCTCTGACAAGGCAAGACTGATAAACAGATGTGGAGTTTGCAAAGACCATAAGCAGTGGGGAGCTTGATGTCAGCCTGTTAGCTGGCTGCCTTTGTGCAGCATGCTGCCGGGACACGTGCCCTTTCAGTGCTGATGTCAGAATTTGGGTGTGGGGTGTTCCTGCAGCTCAGAGCTGACACAACTCCCGTGTGTCATCAGTTCAGACACCTGCAGGTCAGAAACAGACGGTGTTTCTCCGACAGCTCTAGTGGGAGGAAACGTTAGCACTGACAAAAGTGGGAATCCATTGCTGTAGAAATAGTGAACTGAAGTTTGTGTGAGCCTTCAGGAGCCTTCTAGTGGGAAGTGCAAAGAAAGCCATGGGGATGAATATGGATTTAAAGTAGTCATTGACAATCAGGTTGATCGGGGAAAATGCATGAGGTGAAAGGTGGGGCCACATGGAAAAACTGGTAAAGCTTTTGGTAATGGATGAGTAGAGCTGATAAATGAACTTTCTACTACTGTTTTAAGAAGATTTACATGTGTACTTACTCGTAAGCCACTAAGGTAGCCTGGAACAGGTGGTTTAAAGCTCCCAGCCCCAGTTGGGATGGTGTTCCCAGAGGAGCTGGACAGCCCAGCAGGTGACGGACAAGTGACCCTTCCAGCAAAGAAAAGCTTGTTTGGGCAGGCAGGACCCAACGTGTGCCTGTGAGTTTGCGTTAAGGGTGGGCTGGCTTCCGAGTGCCCCTGGGTATCTTGGCTATCTCTCTTCTGGTAACTTCTGCTCTCAGAATTTCTCAAACAATTCACTTGCTTTACGGAGAGATGCTATAGAAACTGAACAGGTCCACTCAAAGCCGTAAGAAGGGATTTCACAGAAGGGGTGGGAGGCTGCCCTGCATCCAGCCATGCCTGTGGAGCAGTGCCTGGCTGCAGAGTCAGCACGGAGCACAAACACACTCATGCCACTGCTTCTTGTGCTGGCTGCTCTGAAAACTGCCCCTAAAAACCACGAGGGTTTAAAGCCTGAGATGCTTGGTTGCTGCTACTGCAGCAATGTAGCAAGTCCTGCACACGGAGAAGGTACAAAAAAATTTCCTCAGCAGTCTGTTGTGCTGTTGCTGAACAAGTGGATGTTTGGGGCCTGGATTTCACGTCTCATTTTCTTACAGATTGAGTACCAAAGAGCAGAACTCTGCCTTTCCTTGTCCCAGCAACCACACCTTTGTTAATGAACTCACAGCTGTGGTCACTCTACCTGATAGGCCCTGGTTCCAGCTGGAGCCAGTCCTGCACTGCACAGGTCACCTCAGAAGGTGAAGAACACCCATTAGTCTTAGCACAGCTCTCCGCTTGTGAAGCTGCAAGACAGCAGGACAAAGGCTGACAGGTTTCTGCTCTTTGTACTTGGGTTTGTGGGGAATTGGTTCTCTCTGGGCCAGCCAGTGCTGGGAGGAGGGGGAGGGCAGGGAATGAGAGGAAAGCCTTTGTGAGCCTGGGAACAGAGTCCTATATTTGGTGTGGACTGCTGGAGACAAAGTGGATGACATCAATTCTCAGAATCTCTCCTTGCATGCTATTAAACTAAGGCAATTTGTCTTATCTGAATTTATTTTATGTCAGCAGAGTGCTTAACTATCCTATCCAAGCATGGCCTTAAGGAGTTATTATTTCAACTTTTATTGTGGGCAGTAGGTTTCTAAATAGTGAATTGGCAGTATCTTGGATTATCCTGAACTGGAAAAGAGGGAACATTGTATAGATTTTTGTGGAGTTCATTTTGGTCTTGCTGACTTTAAACTATCCTGATGTGGGCTGCAAAGTTAGTTTTAAATTCTAAAGGACAGGGGTGTGAAGGCATGTTAAATAGTGTGCATGGATCAGGGGAAATGGGTAAAATACCTTCACATCAGTTCTCCCCAGGGGAAATAAACTTTGTATTGGAGTGCTGGAGTGCAGTGTGCTGGCTGGAAGGAATAGCTTGGATGGAAAGGGAAAAAAGATGAAAACAGATAGAGAAGAGTAAGTGGGAATAAAGAAAGGGGTCAAATTTCTGTGCCTTGTTCTAAGATGTGCAAGTATGTTCATTTCCCCCACACATGAAAGCACAGGCAGTAATTGCTGTATTGAAAATATTCTCAGTTTTCCATGGTGGTGGCAGAATCCTTGGGAGCCAAACCCTACACAGGGCTGGTGCTCAGAATGGCTCTGACCCTGCACAGAATGTGATGGCTTTTGTTTAACTGTGGGAAAACTCAGTCCTCAACAGTGTTTCAGTGTTGCTTAGAGGAACTGTGGAGGGGAGCCCAGAGCAGAAGCAGAGGTTAAGCAAAGAACTGTATCTGTGTTTCTGATTGGCTGCACCTGAATCCAGTTAGTCCTTTACCAGGTTTGATGTCTGCTTTTTAAGCTAACTTGATTGTTGAAGGGAGGGGCTTTTGGGGACAAGGTAGATTTCTCTACCATTATCCTTTTTTTTTTTACCCCAAGTATGGACCATCAAGAGGCTTTTTGAAGATTAGAAAAGAACCCAATAAACTTACAAACCCAAATTGTAGTAGTTGGAGGTTTTTTTCACCCCAGCATAAGCTTTGTTTGGGGGAAATGGTAGAACTAGGCCACCACCCTTGCAAAGAGAGGGTCTCGAAACAGTACAGCTTGCTTAAGCTAAGCAGAGGATGGCAATAATAAAAATTATGAAGAATTATTGTCGAAGCAGTTGTTTCTAGGAGAAGTATTAAGACCCAGTATTTTCTGATTTAGCCAAGAGCATATATGAAAATGGATTCCATGCAGGAAATCAGTGTATCCTGACCCCTGTATTGAAATTGGCTTTTGTTCAAGGTTACTGATCATTTTATCTACAACATATTTGCTCAGTTGGGATTGTTGTGTTTGCCTGTCCCAGTTCTTAAATCCAAAGGTAGCTAAATATATCCACGTAGGTTCTTTCCTGATTTATATTGCATTTGGGAGCACAGCGTGATGTAATGAAATTAGAGAACTGCTGCTTTGCAAGGGAAGCCAGGTCGTGTCCCACACTGTATTCCCCTCTCCCCAGCCTCCAGTTCATACTACTGACCCCTCCTCAGACACTGGCCAAAGGGGGCCGGGACAGGGCTTGGAAGGTTCTCTCTCTGGAAGCAAAGTTCCTGAATTCTGTGCCACCTGCTGCACCTGTGCTTCACATAAAGGGGGCCTGTAGTCTCAGTCTTACTTGAGCTGCTTGTCTGACTCTGCAGTGAAAAAAAACTGAGCATGCTTTTACAGCAAAGGAGTAAAATGTTACATGAGATATTCCCCAGCCCCCAGACAAGCCACAGGAGACTTCTCTCCACGCTGCAATAGGAGTCAAAAGGCTAAAGCCCTTTTTTGGCATTGAGAGCCTCAGCTAATACAAACTGCTTGGCTTGCACTGAACTCCCTACATTCTCTCCTAAGATCTCTGTTGCTGTTTCTCATCCAAATGCAAGCGTCTGCGAGGTCTCAGGTTTTTTAAAATACTACTTAATATTTAACATGGGTTTTAAAGCACTAAAAAATTAATTTGCACACAACAGTTTGTGGGGAGAGAGGCAATATGGGAAGTGTTCAGTGAGGCAGGATGCTCTCTTTCCTGGAGCTTGGCATGCTTCTTGTCAGAACAGTGACTACATGATTGTTTCTGCTGGGCCCAGATATGGAGCAACACAAATCACTGGGAAACATCCTAGAGTGCAAAGAGTCCTAGCGAGAGGAAGGCAGGAGTTAAGAGTAGGACAGAGGGATATTCCGGGAAGTCAGGGCAGCTCAGCAGTGGCACAGACCTGGCCAATGGAGACAGAGAGGGGACAGGAGCAGGACTCTGCTGAGAACGTGATTACAGGGACCTGAGTGGATGCCATGGAATGTTTAGGAACGCCTGCTAAAAATACCACTTACAACAGGGAGAGCTGAAGGGAGCTCCCTGTCCAACAGCAGGCAGGAACAGCACCGTCACTGTGCCACTTCACATGGGACAAGGTGCCAGCACTCACAGTAACCTGCACTTGGCTTCACAGCCCTCATTGCTGGAACACTGCTTTTGACTGGGTTAGGTTTTGGATCAGCCTCCTTGTGGTTCATTTTTGGCTTAAACATTAGGGGTTCATGGAAAATCAGGTTAGGGATCTGGACATGATATATTTTAAAGGCTCTCCAGGATTTAACAAAATAAGCCAAGCCTTAGGAGCTCCTAGACTTGACTGTGCAAGTGTGCAGGAGCTGCACATGCTCCAGGAAATGTCCTACCAAGTCAGACTTAGCAAACCAAACCTGTAGCTGTATGTGTGTTCCAGGGAAAAGCATTTGTTTTAAACTAAGATTGCTCATTGAAATAGTTCTATGAAACCTGTTTGTGACTATTTCCTCCTTTGCAATAGGTTTTGAAACAGTCGTGCACTGAGATTTTATACCTGGAGCCATCCAGTGTCTGTGTAGGAGGTAAGATTTTATAATTTCAATATACTATTCAATTATTATAGGACTGTGGTTTCCTTGTTTTATCCAAAGGAAAACTGCATGTCTTTAGGATAAAACATCCCTAACTTAAGTCGTCAAGAAATTAAAGAAACATTGGATTTCTCTGTTGGCTTCTTGTTCTCCTCAGAGGAGCTGACCACCAGGGCCTGCTTCCATAGCCTGGGTAATGCACATGGAAGTTGGAGAGTGTTTACCTGCCCCTCCCCCATGAGTCTGCTCTGCACTTGTCCCAAATCTGCCCCAAAATCTGTGGAGTGTAAGAACAAAGCACGTGATGGCATTTTTGGGCAGCAAGGACAATATATTAATGAAATAGATGAGTTGCACAGAATTTTAAGGCCTTGTCTTTTCTTCTTTCTGCACTTCATAATCCTTGCATAGTGGGAGATCAATCAAAGTAAGGTAGTTGCAAACTGTTACTTGGGTATTTTTGTGAAAACATGGATACTCTGGTTGAAGCCAGTAGCCCTGGTAAAAAAAAAAAAACTCTTTTCACTCCTCTGCACAGCTCACAGACAGCGTGGCCTTTAGGCAAGTTGCAGAGAAATAGTACTAAGGAGAAATAGTTTCTTCATCTGGCACTTCAGGTGAGCCTGATCTGGATTTGGGGAGTCTTCTTGTTCTGAGTCCCACATTTCTCATTTCTCCTTCACTGAGAAACTGTGTCTTACTGTGCAGCTGAGCCTGAGCTGATCCTGGTGCTAGCCTGAATCCACTTGCAGTTTCAGAGGGCTGTCTCAATAAAGCTTTGGGAACAAATCCTGACTTTGCTGATTTATAAGGAGAATTCAGTACAAGGGTCCAGGAAAAAAGGAGATCTCTAAGTTGGAAGCATTGCTATGTTGTGCCTTGTTTATTGCAGACGAAATGGAATTGCCCTGTGTAACTTACAGCACTGCAGTGACTTTTGGTGATTTTGTGTGTTTGCTTTTCCCTCCAGAGGAGTTTGAGGTTGTTCTCAGAGGAAGCGGCTTGACCCTGGGTGGGAGGAGTGACAGTGTGACCTGTACCTATCAAGTGAACGGCACGACAATCCGTAAGTGTGGACGTTTGCCATTGCCTGCCTTTGTAGTCCTGAGGCAGTGACTGGATTTGCTTTTCATTACCTCACTCGGTGAAAATTGAAAGAGAGAAACATCGAAGAGGAGGAGAACAGGAGAGCACTGAGAATTAGCAAGGGGAGCGAAGTTGTTTCACACTCTGCTCAGTGGTTCCATTGGCTGTGAGTGGTGTTGGCAGCCCCCTGGCTGTGGGCATTAGCATGGTGAGAACTGCTTGGCTCCTGATGTTTGGGCAAGCAGATGTTTGCTGATGAACACACCTGTAGCTGCGGGGCACTGACTGAGGTCCCTTTCTGCATGATAATCCTGGCCGAGACATCTCATTGCAATTCCCAGAAACACTTACCTGGTTTCCTGCAAGGTCTCTGCCCGTTCTGGGTGGTGTGCCAGGTATGCTGGGGGTTTCAGGGGCACGTCAGTCCTCCTCCTGTAACAGCACAGAAAAAGGCCAGGTCAGAACAGTGGAGGATTTTGTCAGGGTTCATGAGCTCTGTCTGCCCAGCATCAGGGCTCAGTGCAGCCATAGCCCAAAGCAATTCTCTTTCAGATGGTGACCATGACACCTTGCACAGGCACTCCCCTCTAGCTTGTATATGAGTTTGCTTTTCTATCCAGAAACTCAAGTGCGTGGCTAGGATAAGTACATCTGACTTCTAGCTCAAAACAGAATTCCTTAGAAGCCAGCCAGACTGGAAAACAACCAAAAAAGAACTTGAAGGAAAAACGATGACTGTTTTTTTCCCTGCCTACTATCTGATTTCTGTATTAGCCTGTCTTAAATTCCTGCATAATCAAAATTGTGTTTCCAGTGCAGTTTCTTCCTTACCCTGGATATTGTAAATACTGGAATGGGCTGCCAGTCTCTCCTGCCTGTTAAATACCTACAATAATTTGGCAGAAGAACAGGATAACTCAGTAGTTCTGGATGCAGGCAGCCTGCGTAAGTCAATTCCGCTTGTATAAATTTCCTTTCAGTTTCCATTACAATTGTCACCTCTGCTTCCCATTGCCCACAAACACTTGCTACCATCTGATGTGAGAATTGCCAACTACAGCTCTGGGCTGCTTGCTTTTTCTTGGCTGCAGAAAGGGGTGTGCTGAAGCACATGAGGGTAGGGGAATGGCACAGTGATGTATTGATTATAAAAACACAATCTGCTCTATGGGGTCTTGCCAGGGCCTTCTGCATCCCCCCCGGTCCACACCTTCAGCGATGGACAACAGCGAGCAGCTGGGGAGTAGCACAGGGAAAAACCAGGGAAATTTCAAGTGGTCCTTCCCACAGTACACAAGGTCATTCTCTACAACTCAGTGCTGGATTCTGACTGCCTGCTTCAGAGGAAGCCTAAAGGGGGCCAGTGGAGCCAGGATGAACAGGAAGATAGGCAGGGTGCTTGGAGCAGGAGGAAGGAGATGGTCCCAAGAGAAGGACAATCATGCCACTGTCATTGCAGTCTCCTCTACAGGAGACTGGCAGTCCCTCTGAGAGCACTCAGGTGAGGATCTGCTGAGGAGTTCCCCTCACTGAGAGCCTGGGCTCTCTTTGGGACCAGCCTCTGAGCACACCCTTACTGTGTCAGTTCCCCTGCTTTTAAAGGATGCATTTGGCATCTTGCTCGTTCTGCATTTATAAAGAACCATTACCAAATGCTAGAAAGGAAACCTGCCAAATGGAGCTGTGGGATAGAAAAATAATCTATGAAACACACCATTAAGACAAAAGCATATGGCAATGTGCTAATCCCTCTTCCCCACCTCACAACTAGCCCCAAATCTAGGCCAAGCAGTCAGTGCAGATTATAGCACATATGAGAAGCTCATTTATGCCAACAGCTCCTCCTTCAGCTGCCCCTGAACTGCTTGTCTGTCTGCCTGCTCCTGAAATGCAGGACAGAGTCCTCTCCAAGTTGATCTGGCAGATCACTTAATCTGCTCTCACCCCACAGTCAGGAAATAGTCCTTGCACAGAAATCAACAGTCTTGCCGTGGGGAAGTTTGGGCAGATGGTTCTGCACGCAGGAGCCAAATTTTCCCCAGCTTACCAAACACGTGAGGCAAAGAAGCTCCATCCTCCCCTCCTCACACCTGCAGAACAGAAATGCCATACTGGGCACAAGGCTCTACAAAGTAAGTGCTTCACGTGGTCTACAGATAGGAGCTTTGTAAGTGTAAGAGGTTTGCAAATCACACAGAGTCAAAAACAGAAGAAACACTGGAGAAAAAGACACTCAAGTCACAGCTAATAAAACAGTCCTGTAATGCAACGCACAGGGATGGAGCCAGCTAGAAACAGACCTTCATCTTCAGCTATCGGGAAACTGCTAATAGTGTTCTCCACAAAGACGGTGTTGATTCCAGGAAACGTTCTCTCTGGAAGAGCATGAGCTGACTGGAGTAGCTCAGATTAGCCCTGTAACGTGGGCTCCCCTGGCGTTTACAGCCGCCTCTGGAGCTCCCTGTTCCTTACCCTGGGCCTGCCTTGCTGCAGGTTCCAGCCAGGACAGAGCAGTAAGGAGCACGAGAACAGAGGGACCTCAGAGCACATTCACATGGTAGCTTCTCACCTAAGCTGCATAGCATAATAAGCTCATGTGATTTTTTTTTTTTCAGATGAAAGGCCTAAAACAGTAGAATCTGATTTTTTGCTCTGCCCTGCACCAATCCTGTACAAAAGTGGCCAGTAAGTACTGAACCAAATGCCAGCCCATGTTTTGCTGGAATTTGGCACCATTATAGCTGACGTTATGTGGGAGGGGTTTGGCTGAAGGCAGTATTTTGTTGCTTCTATGGGGTGCTTTGTTGTTGCCTTTTTTCCCCCATTCTTGGGTTATTTCCCTGGTGTATATGCCAGCTTTGGAATGGAATTTGAGGAGTCATCTGTCATCAGACCCATTCGGACAGTGCCTTAAAAATGAATATCAGCCAGTGTATGAAAAACTGAAAAGATTTGGCTTGTCATAAGTTTTATGCAAATTAGCTGTTTTAACAGGGCATAATATGCTCTCATCTGGATCATCTTCAGACCCACTGCTAAAGAGATGACATTACCACTGACACTTACAAGCTATTATTAAAATTAGGTGTCAGGACATGTATCCCTGCTCCACATGTCCTGATCCAATGAGTTAACAGCTCCAGCACCGGGGCTAAACTGCAGCTCTGGTCTTATTCTCAGTGTCACTGGCCAGGGCTGCACATTACTTCTGGCCCTTGGAGAGCTAATCCTTCCCGCCTCCTCTCCAACTCAAACGTGCCTCAGGGCCTTACGATCACTTGGACTTCATTGTGCAGCTTTCCAAAGACCCTAAGCTAATCTGAAGTCAGAAAACTGCACATCAGATCTGGATCCTGTGGGAGGGCCAAGGCTTTGGCTGTTGGCTTCCTCCTCGTTTGTTGAGTAGCTCTTCCCAGAGACTCAATAGTGATGAGGCTAATGCTAATCCAGAAGGAAGCAAAGCAGTTCTGCAGTGGCATTTGTCTGTGGCAGTTCAGCAGCTGAAGAACTAAGTGTGTTGTATAGATGACTTGTCTGCAGTTACATTTTTGACCTGAGCAACAATCAGCTGCCTCAGTTGTGCTGTCAGATGGATAGCAAAACTCCCAACCCACATCTGGTTTGCGTGCTAAACAGCAGGCTGGGGGAGGGAAGCTGGAAAGCCGAGGAGGGGAAACGTTCAGTGCTTGACCCCAGTGGGGGGGCTGGGAGCAGAGGGTCTGCTTCCTGAGCTGCTTCACGGCTGGCAGGGAGAGCAAGCATGGAGCAGAGCTACATGGAGAGCGGGGGGGGGGTGTGAAGGACTCACTGCTGATGGGAGGCCTGACCTTGCGTCTCACACAGCTGCGTGCCATGTGCAGCAGGGTGTCAGACCCCTGAGCCTGCTGAGCAGCCTGTGCATCCCATGGCACAGCAGCAGTGTTCAGCTGGGAGCTGCTGGGTGTCCAAGCATTCAGCGTGGCAGCTCTGCAGCTCCTGGCTTAGCTAAAGCCACTCAGCACCACCACAGCCGTAAGGGACCTCGTTTTGTCATCAGAACTGTGTCTGTCAGTCGGGTTAAAAGCTCTCCTCCCCAGGCCAGGGATTTCACTGCAGTTACCGTACAACAGAAGAGCAACAGCCAAGTAAGCCCCAGTATGAAGCTCCCCAAAAGCTGTAAATGCTCTTCCACGCACAGTTTGTCCCAGAGTACATAAACAGCCGGTCTTGCCAAATGCAAGTGAAGTGCATGACACGTTTGCATAGGTTAAAGCTGTGCACATGCCGCATTTTTCCTTACACTGTGGAGTGTTACTGAACCAGACAACTGCTACCCTGGAACTTCAATGTGGATAATGCACCTCAGCACAATACAGTCAGAGTTTTACAGGTTCACAGGAAAATACATTTTGCCAAGTTACCACGTGAAACACAGTTCCCTGACCTGCTATTGAAAGAGTTGGAGCTTTGGCCCAGAGCTCAGCAGTTTACTGTGCAGAAGACTGACAGCTATGAAAGATATGTACATACTTGAACTCTTGACTTCCCATTGGCACAGCCTAGACTAGTGCTGGATATCTCCCAGTAATTCCTCATGTAGTGGAGCTAGTATTAGTCACTAATGTAGCAGCAACTGCTCTGTTGTTTTCTAGTGCTCTTTTGGGTAGAATGCGCAAGCAGCCCAAGTTAGCTTGCTGTGTGACTTGTAAACCTGCAGCTTGGTTTCTGGGTGAGCAGCCAGGACTGGCCTAACAGGTTTCATTTTATCTTTTCCTAATGGGAGACACTTCATTGTTGCCTGATGAATTAGCAGTTTTCACATGCAGAGCGATACTAAGCTGTGTGGAATAGATAAAATGCCAAACTACCCAGGATGGTGGGTTGGTGAGCCCCTGCTCTCCTGGAATTTGGCTATGGTGTGTTTCTGCTCCCTTCCCAGCTGTTGGCTGCACTGAGTCTGGAGCTTCCCAAGTGCCAGCTGTAGATTCAAACAGGCATTTTTTCCAAGTCTGCTTTTCCACAGTACCCTGTAGCAGATGGATGTATCATCCTTAGGTTGGGTGACAACATGACTGTGCTGCGTGTGCCATTTAAAATCCCTTCTTGTCATGCTGCTTCTAAAGTGCAAAATTCCATAGTCTGCTTACAAACCCAGCCCGTTTACAAGGCTCCTGATCAGCTAACAGCTGACAATTATTCACAATTTTCACACAAGCAACCCATGCCTTATAAAACACGCTACGAATTTGAAATAAAGCAGAAAGGAAAAGTACACATACACCTTGCAGGAAGGTGAGGAGGCCAACCCAGGTTGAATTGCTTTGAGAGATCACTTATGCACTGATGGCAGGTGTAACAACACAATCAAGCTGGTTAGTAAACAGGACTCTGATTCTACTGCACTGCCCATTTAAAAGTCACATTTTGAAAACCTCAGAATATTTGAGAAAATCAGTTCCCCTTTTTATCTCAGACTTGGATTTGTTGTCCTGCCACAGCTGGAGAAACTCAAACAAAACCCGAGGTGGCTGTGACCTCTCTATTACTGTAGTCATTGTGCCTTGGAAAGCAATCAGAGCCTTTGTCTCTTCGAGCACTAGTGCAGGAAAAACAGTCTACATTCCTTGCTAGCTTCCCTTTTGTTTTCTCACTTCTGCCCTAGGTTTTGTGAGTTTGCATTCAGAACAATCTAGGCTTGGCTTCACCTCCAGCCACCTCCTGCTCTGGTGAGCCATTGGTGAAACCCTCTGTGCCTTGCATGGAAAGGCCAGCAGGAAAACTGGCATTTCTCCCACTACCTGAACGCTTACAAAATCGCTTTTATTAGGGGAGTGCATGACAATAACTAAAGTTTAAACTAGCACAGCAAAACACTTTTACTGAAACACTTCCAGTGAATAGTTACATGACTACTACTTATCTCAGAGTCTGTTTGAACTCTCATTTCTCACTGGAATATCGCAGCAACATTTAGGATTTGATGGTGCATACTGCAAACATCCCATCTTGTGCAGACTCCTCTAAGCCAGGCAGGAAAGGATGGAGGTAGGCTAGGCAGTGGATTATTCAGACCGAACCAACAGGCTGAGGAGTTGTCATTGTTCTTAAAATAGTTCAGGCAACTACAGAAGTCTATTTTTCATACAGCTGCAGTGCTGGCCAGTTTCCATGTTCGTGCATCCTGCACTTGAACTCAGGTTTTGCTACGACAGAAGTGTGCAGCATCCTTCTCTTTGGGCTCAAAAGCTTAAGGAATAACAGAGCCAAAAAAGACAAATCCCAGCCTAAACCCGAGTGTAAGTCAAACTGGTCTCACAGGTACCTCAACTTGATGATCATCTTGCATGCCAAGGTGACACAGGCCACACCACTGCTATTATTTGCCCTCAAGTGCCGCTGTTTCGGCTTCCATTTATCGCTTCCTACATCACATCCTGTCCAACACAAACAGCTGGTGGCATTTAAAGAGCAAAGATTCAATAGGAATTATTTTCTGGGTGGTAGGAAGGAAAATGACTACTCCTATATCGCCAAATTGTTGGTTACCTGCAGTTTCCTGGAGCTGGTGGAGTCTGGGCCAGCTCACTTGGCACAAGGCACACAGCAATGCAGGAGGTCATCTGTTACCCATCACATGCCTCACATGCTGCTCTAGGGGCTCTAGGATTTCTAGGTGCATGATGTTTCCCTGACACTGGAACAGGGGTACCTTGAATCTTGCTTTCCGTTTTTCAAGTGTCATTTATATTAATACCAGCACCAGATTTGAGGGGAAGGGTGTGGATGCATGAAAGCAACCAGGTGCAGAGAAGATGAAGGTATTGTGGGTCCATCCTTTAGATTACCTCACTGGGTTTCTAGACAGCTGTCCCTTTGGAGAGCAGCTGGAAGGTGTTCTACAGCGTGGTTATCATGGCAGGCTCCTAACCAGGAATCCTGACTTTCCCATGACCCAAAGAAAGATTCTCTTCTCCCTTTGCTCCGTTCACTGCTGCTGTGACCTGGGAGCCAGGAACGGATTAACTGCTTCTGAGTCTCATATCTTGGGGAACCAGAGCCCGTTTCCTTGGGACAGTGGTGGTCCCACATTCATTGTGCAGGCAGGATGCCAGGCACATACCCAGTACATGCAGCATCAGGGAAGCCAGTCATTGCTAATTTGGTGTATCTATACCAAGGAATAATTTTTCCACTGTTACTTCCCTTTTCTTCCCCATCTGCTGCAGGCTCCTAAGTCTTGCTGCTTCCTCCCCTGTGCCACTGTGCTGGCAGAATGGAGAGGCACTCAGCTAAAGCATTACCTGTGCACTCTAGCATTCATTAGGACACTCTGAACTCCTTTCACACATTCATTTCTGGCTGTAGCTCCTTTACGGAATTTGTAGCTTTCCCCTCCTGTTCCCTGTGCTAGATAAAGACGCTTAGGAAGTAAGAGCAGTGCTGAAGAAGCAATGCTTTGTAAGGTGACTGATGGTGAATATGTCTGCCTAATTAACTCGTGGCTAATAATTCTAAGCCATGGAGTAGCTAGTTAGTACATGCTTTGAATAAACACATCTGGTGCTGCCCTGAGTGGAGGCTGTGGCTGTGTGTGGGTGACAGATGTGCTGTTTCCCCACGCTCCCTTTTCCATGCCGAGCAGCACGGCAGTGCCGCAGCCGGAGCCAGGCAGCCTCATGGCAGCTGCACGCTCCCCGAGTGGCTCCAGGGACTTGTGCCTCCTCTCCTCAGCTGCCCAGCCCCTGCAGCCCGCTCTGCTGCCTCAGAGCTGCCATGCAGCTCCCAGAACACCCTTTCCAATAGCTTAGAGACTCCTGCCCTCTGCCCTGGAAGGCAGCAGGAGAGGGGATCAAGTGTCAGGCCACCCAAGGAGCAGAGAGTTTAGAATTCCCAGGCCCTGCAGATTGATCTGCTGCTGAACAGAGGGTGTTGGGAATGATCAGGCCTTGCTGTGTCGCTGCCTGGAACTGCTGGGCTGAACTTGGAACAACCTACTAGGGAGGGAAGAGCCCATGGAGGACAAAAGCCTAGTCCTTTCTGTGGGCAGTCGCTTCCTAGGTTGGCACAGCTTATAACTCTCATCAGTCTTAGAAGTGAGAACAGCTAGGATCAGTTCCATGCAGCCGAGACCCTTTCTTCCTACTAGACTGCTGCTTGGTTTTTCAGGCTTTGGCTTTTTGTGGTGGGGCTGTTTAAAGTTGGGTGTTTTCCAGAGAGAGGAAGGAGTTATGGCAATAAAGTAAACAGCAGAATATTTTGCAAGAGGCTAATTTGCACAAGAATTACATTTTAAAAGTGAGACTTGAGTTCTTAGTTCCCAAGGGACGAGTTAAGGTTTATTCCTATTTCTGAGGGCCCACGAACGCTGATCACACTCTGACTGCCCCATAATGTCCAATGTGAGCTATCATTAGAGCTAGAGCTACAGGCCCAGCCCATGACCTCTGTTTTGTCAGACACCAACAATAGCACAGCTGCCCCTGCCTGGCTGGGATCTCAGACCTGCCATTTGGCACGAGGAACAGAGCAAATTGGATAAATACACATAAACACATTGGGAAGGGAGGGAAAACAGAACAGAATGAACCAGAGCAGCAACCCACAACTTGTTTGATAGGGATGATTTAAGTAGGCATATGGTATAGTTAAATATGCTTTCAAAAACATTGGCCTGATTCTTCAAGCAAACACCAAATAAATAGCTGAATAGCATGCGAGCCGATCCGGCACCGTTAGTGCTCTCAGAGGACGCACTCGAGTGCTCGGGCTGACATACTGACATTCCCACCAAGAGTCAGTGCCTCATGTCAGCATGGCACAACTGGACTTCCCTCTAACACTGCAAGCCTCAAAAGCAGGCAGGGGACAAGCTCGAAATGACACCTGACCTAGCAGCCATTGTCCTGTCTTTCTGCCTCAGTGTCGGCAGCACAGCCCAGCCACACCTCTCACAGCTGGGTTCATCCAGCAGTCCCACTGCCCAGACACACATCTAACGCTGGAACTCACTGGGTGCTCACCCAACACACCTCTGCAGTGCTGGGTTAGCTGGTACCTCAGTCACACCTCGCCTTTGTCTCACCGTGTTCTACCTGACAGACAAAGGCAGTAACCTGAGACAGCCTGTGTTATCACAAAGCCCAAACTCACATTTAAAATGTGGCCCTGACAACCACCCCAGGTGTTTCTCCCACAGAAGCTGCCCACAAATACTGAAGTACACAAACCCCTATGATTCCCAGTGCACACAGGTACGCACACAGGGTATGGCCTGCTTAGACAGGCCCAGAACTTGGTCAGGGTCATGGAATTGTGCAAAACATCCCTTTGCCTGTCTGAATGAGTGCTGAGAAAAGTGCATGGAGCTTAAGTGAGTTTTCTGATAACAGGGAACTGAGTGGCTGAAAACCGGAGGGAAGAGAAAGCTACTGTTGCTTGCTATGGCTACGTTTACTACTGTTATTTTTGTTTTGTCACTTTTTCTTCCTCTGCTGAGAAAGGTAAAAATTTAGAAAAGTTGTTATCAGCAAAGGCAGAGTGTTTGCAAGCTGCAGCTCAGTCTCACGTGTCTTTCAGGGTCACTCAAGGAAGGATTAATATGCTGTGGGTGTGTTGAGCATTTCTGTTCTCTTTCTGGTTCTGTTCACTAAGTAGCCTTACCACAGCCTTTGTGGCAGTGCAGACAAGGGTGTTGTTCGGCCACAGAGCTGAATTGCTCGCTAACGGAAGGGGCAGTGCTGTGCTGAGGCACTAGGGAGCTTGGCAGCTGGTGTCAGCATGCAAGCGTGGGTTTAAGGACCAATTTTCCAAGCCTCATCCTCAGTCTGAAACCTACATGGTGACTACATATCACTTGGAAAATAAACATTGTTCAGAGACAAGGGGACCAATTAAAAGGAGAATTTGATAGGATTTGCAAGTTAAGAGGCATCGTGTTGACTAAAATATTTCCCGTGCCACATAACCCTGGTCACTATTTTGAAAAGGCAAAAGCACAAAGAGCCCAGGTACCTCTGAGAAACCTGCTGTCCTTTGAGACATGCCGAATGGAGGGGAGCAGGCAGGCTGCTGCAGGAGGTCCCAGCCCCCAGGATGAACTCCGGGCTCTCTCAGCTGCTCACTCCTCTTCCAGCCTCGCTGGCCAGCGGCTAGCAGCTCTCTGATGTAAGGCATACAGGCATTCCCAGCATCAGCAGAAAGAGAAGCCACCTCTGCTTCTCCCTTTTGACTTGCTGCTGCTCAGCAGCTGGTAGGATGCCAGCTCCAGATCAGACTGTTCTCACCTGTTCCCTGCTGTTCTCTCCCTTGCAGAGCCCTGTGCTCAGGTGAAGGCAATACCCCCCATGCTGCTGTGCCCATGGCCAAGCCTGACCTGGATGGGATAGTGGCATTACCCCTCATTGCAAACAGCTGGGCTTCCCCTGCAGCCCAGGGCAGGGAGCCAAAGGGGTCACAGCTGCTCCCACCTGCACCGATTCTTCCACTGCAACCTCACTGAGCTTAAGCATTTATTGTAGGCATTGTCTTTTATTTCCCTACACAAAATTTTGTTCTAACAAAAAGACAGTATAGTTCTCAGTGTTTGTGCTCACATGGGACAACCTCCCCCCTTCAAAATAGCCAGAGCAATCAACTCAGGTGGGGGGGAGCCAGAAATAGGGCTGGATTAGGTTTAATGTCTGTTATAAATATTAACTTCTGCAAATATTTTAGAAATACATTTAGTCTGACACAATTAGGGTATAATGGGACTTATTCACAGATGGAAACATCCTCAATGAATTGTATAGGCTAACAGGCCCCTCAGCCATATGGATGTGGTGTTAAGATCAGTAGTAATTTCTGGCACAGTCCTCCATGTGCCTCCTAGGGCACAAAGTGTTCCCAGAGCATTAGCGAGGACTGCGTGAGCAGAACTAAGTGCTGCACATTATGCACTGGCCATGGGATCCCCAGCTGAATTAATAGTCTGATTTAACAGAATAATGATGTTTCATACCCTGCTACTGCAGGTTCCTAGGATTCCACAGGAAGAGAGCCAGTTCCTCGCTGGCTTCCAGCTCTCTCTCATTCCCCAGGAGCTCCCAGCAGTGAAAGGTTGTGCCTCGCACTTGTGTCCCGTTCTGTGCAAAGTCAGGCCCAGACAGACAGCATACTGGCTGGAAAAGCTAGAGGGTTCTGAGGTAACAAGAGGGAGTCCTAAAGAACCATCATCTAGATTTATTTAAGTGCTAAGCTACACCAAGAAGGGCAGGAAGAAGAGTCTCTACTAATTCTTTACCAGGACCCCCAAACACCATAATGAATTCCAGGATGAGTGGGTCTTGCTCAGGAAAATACTCAGTGCTCCTTTTTGTGCCTGTGCGACCAATGGGGAGAAAACACCTCTGCCCACTTCTTCTCACTGCAGACCATGTCCTGTCCTCAGCACAGTTGCCACTGAGTGAATGGTCCCAGTGCTCCCCAGGCACAGCTGGCCTGTGGCACAGTGGGACTGCACCAAACATGACAGGCAGGGCTGGAGCCCTGCTCCAGAAGAGCTATCCCTGTCCTGGTGCAGCTGGGGCTGTTGGTCTGCCAAGAGCACCATAGCCAGGAGCCCGGGCTGGAAGTCCTTTCCTCTGAGTGTTGCCTCCTCCTGTGCAGGGATGAGTCCCTGGATGCAGAGGCATCTCTGTGCTCCAGGAGTGTTTGTTAACAGAGAGCAGGCAATGAGTCCTCTCTGCTTGGCTCAGGGAGAATGGAGGGCTACATGTTAATTGTACCCCGGCAAGCAGTGGCCAAAGGCATCCGAGTGAGCTTGCTCAAATGAAGCCCATGTTACAAAGCTATCCATTATTTCATGAAGGCACTGTTGGAAGGGAAAGTGCCCTTTAAATACCCAGACCTAATTTTTGCCTTCCTCCTATGTACAGCATTTTTGCTATTTTAGTGCAGGCAGTTGATTCTGAAGTACCTTTGTCACCGTAATTTTAGTAACTTTTTGAGCAGTTGCCAGTTTAATTTTCAGTGCGTGAAAATTGGAGGTAAATTATTTATTACCTCCAGCAAATGTCTTTCACAATTGTATTTAATTTTTTCATCTTTTTTAATAGGTCATAAAATGGCAGTCTTTTAGTAGCTTCCCATAAAGTAAGGAGCAATTGAATACTTTGCAAATAGGTTACTGTGGATGGAAATGTCAGTTGTATTTCACAGGGAATGGGAGGCTTTAGACCAGAGTTACATGGACATATGGCACTGGGCCACATCCCTCTGCTGTCACAATAAACCAGCAGTGGGCACGATGGAAGAAGGAATTGCAACTGTTCGGTCTCCTCAAGTTACATTTTTGGGTAAATTGTGCATTAGAATGGGCAGTGGGCCAGCACTGACACAGCTTCAAGTTGCAAGAGTCTTGTGGTTACCTTTGGTCAGAAATCAGAACATTTTTAGAAAGCTCTTTTCAGACTTCAGTTTTCCAGGATTGGTTCCCATCCAAGAAGCGATATTGCACAGACAAAGGATAGGAGAATCCCTTCCACATGGAGGAAGGGCTGTGAACTGCAATTACAAGGCAGTTTTTCCTAGCGCACTGAAACGGGTTTGAAGTGCAGACCGCCTAAGGTGCACGGTGGGGCTGCAGCAGAGGCAGAGCAGTGGGGTTTGTTCTGCACAGCCTGTAAACTCGGGCTGCTGTCCCAGCTCTCTGACTGCACCTCGCTCAGGTGTGGTGTCACAAGGGAGCAGAGGATGGAAACGAGCCTCCTGGCTCCAAGCCCTGCAGAGCCGCTGTCTGCCGTGTGGGCACTGCTGGGCTTTGGAGGAGGGGTGAGCAGGGCTGTGCTGCCTTTTCCCTGCAGCCTGGCCCTGCAGCCCGGCCCTGCAGCCCTGTGTGCCAGCTGCACAGAGAGGAGCTGCTCTGCTCTGCCTGTTCCTGCTGCCAGGCTGCAGGATGTGCTGCGGGATGGAACAACACTGCCCGGCTCTCGAGGGGACGGCCCACTCTGTGGCACTCGGCAGGGATCTGCCCTGGGCTGGGACCTGTGCTGGTACAGAGCTAGCACAGACTCACCCTCGCTGTGAACAGGGCTGTGCCCAAGGGCTGCCTGGCTGCAGGCACTGCAGCGTTCTCCTGACCTGCCTGTGCTGCGCTCTGCGGAGGGACTCGGCCCTCGCACAGCCCTGGCAGTCACCACTGGGAAATGCAGGGGCCTGAGACATGGGATCAATGCCGCTTGTCCTTTGCTTCTCAGAATGTTTAGTTTTGGCAGAGTGCTGAGCTAAAAGCACACACGCGTGGCCAGTTGCTGGTAAACACCAGGGTGTGTTTGTGTCCGTGTCTGTCTCTGAGCTGTGTGTGGAGTAGCAGAAGCAGGACACCTCCTTCTGGGACTCCCAGTTTAAGGGGCAGTGTCTGTATGAATCACCAGTACCCACAGCCCAGCAAACAGGTGGCTGCTCAAGAAATGAGAGAACGTATTTGGTGTCCCCTAGAGCCATGGCAGTCTCAGGGAGGGAGTGCTTTTGTGTGCTGACAGGTTCATCCTTTTGAAGATGAGGTAATTATCTGTGTGAGTTCACTCTCTGGCTGGCACAAGTGAGCGGGTACGATCAGCTCCAGTGACATCTCCGGTGGCTCATGCCTGCAGCGGTGTATCAGGCTGGGAGTGGGTTGGGCAGGGCTGCCCCCCTGCAGTGTGTCAGTGCTGGAGCTGATTGCTCAGTGAGCTGCTCCCTGGGATCCGTCAGTGTGCCCGCAGCGGGAGTGTGGGGTGGCACGTGGCACCACAGGGCACCAGGGCTGGGAATGCAGTCCCAGCTAGTGCCTCTTACCCCTAGGAATAGTTACTGTGATACAAACAGCCAGGTGCACAGTGGGCTCCAGTCCACTGGGAAATCTTTGCTGTTTTACAGAGTGTTTCATACAATCCAGCGAGCTCAAGGACGTGTCAGGATCCCCGGGATGCCAGGGAATGATCCTTTTCTGTAGTGTGCCTTATGTCTTTTACCCAGGTGTGTTTCATGCCCCTGTTTTGCTCCACTTGCTACCAGGGCAGCCTCATTCTCCACCAGTGGCATTCCAGGCAGGCCTCAGAGGGCTGCCAGGGCACACAGGGCTGGCAGGGCAGCTGCAGGAGTGTGCCAGCAGCTCTGCCTGGGAGTCCTCCTCTCCCCCACGGGAGGCAGGAAACCCTACTGCCCTGCAGTTCCAGGAGTGTTTGGCCAAACCTGAGCGGAATCCTCATGCTGGAATTTCCCTCACCATTCCCCATTACAATGCCGAAACAAATAGTTGGAATTAAAAATAGTAAAAAGCACCACATCTCAAAAAAAGTAATCACTGACCAAAGTTTCACTGTGGTTTGATTTATTGCTCTGCAACGGAATCAAATAGTTTTGTTTTTTTTATTGGTTCTGACCAGTGAATTCCAATTAGAAGGAAATTAGTGTTATTCTTTCTGTTGGATCAATTATTCAGAACAGAGATCATTTAAAAATTAGTTTAGTGGAAGCAACTCACTTCATTTTTGCTAAAACTGAAGAAGAAATTAGCCAAATTAGCTAAAATAGCTTTGAACTCCATATTGACTACAGTGTTTGTGCCAGAATAAAAACTCATGACATGTAAGAACGGTGTAAATGATTAATCATTTTAGTTCATGGATATCTACATTTTTATTTAATTGCATCTATGCATAACATAAACTGTCTGAATCCTGGGAATCCAAGCCAGAGAAGCTGAGGAGTCTTCTTCTGTTTAACATCCACCATGTGTTGTTTTCTTGTAGGGTTAATTTGTAAAATGTAAACCACATACCATTTGTATGCAGTGTTCGGGGCTATTTATAGCAAGTCCTGACCATTTATAATTACCCGACATCTTTACCCATAATGTCTGCGTGTGACTACGGAGATGCTTATGGAACAGACAAAACAATGCTACTTTTACAGTTGAACTTGAGTATATTTTGTGTAGAACTTTTGGGAGTATTTTCTGCTCTGTGGAGTGGGGAAGCGGTATTGTCCACTTGGCCAGCTCTTTGTAAAGGAGATCCAACTTACTCCCAAATAGGAATAAACATGGGCCTCCATTTCCCCTGAGCACACTCCCTGTGGAGCAGAGGCTCTAGGTACAAGTGCCTGCGGAGCGAGTGTGAGCCTTTCTGGGCTGTTCCATGGCTGCTCATGTTTCTTCTTTGTCTCTTGGCAGAACCCTGGAGGTTTTGGTGAGTTTGAATGAAGGCCAGTCTTTCATGTCCAGCTCCCTAACCATCACTGCTTCGGAGTGCGTAAGTGCCGGACTTCCGTAACGCCTTGTAAAATC
This sequence comes from Cossypha heuglini, assembly GCA_027576195.1. Lineage (NCBI taxonomy): Eukaryota > Metazoa > Chordata > Aves > Passeriformes > Muscicapidae > Cossypha > Cossypha heuglini. The sequence continues at coordinate 11,738 of JAODKT010001783.1, read as the reverse complement.
CCCACCCCCGTTTCTCTTTGGGCTTTGCCATTGCAAGACCTCTAAGCAGAGAACCTCTGCTTCCCCTTTCCTGTGCCAACCTGTGTCGTTCCAAGTACTGGGAGGCTTCCTGCCCTCAGAGCCCTGCTCACTGTAGATGTCATGTCCTGAGGGCCAGGTGTGGCAAGCTGCTTCTGGGAGAAACCACACACTTGTGCAGCCAGTGACTGTTTTGCTGTCCTTTAATTCCTTTTGTATTACACAGGACAGCTGGAATTTGTGGAGGGAGACACAAGCCTACAGTGTTGAGCACCTGCTGTGCACGTGGGCCTTTAAATGTGTCTTGCCTCAGGTGTGACTCGAGACCAGCTTTTCCATTGGGCGTGGAGCACGGAGAGAACAGAATCTCTTTTGCCCATCACCGTGCATTGCTCCCAACAGGATTTCTTTGCTCACAGATCAGTAGCCGAAAAGAGAAAAAAAGACATTTTTATTCTGTTCATTTAAAACCTCACCACTGGTGCAGCTGTAGCGATCAGAGATGCAGTGCAGCCCTGCAGTTTGAGGCGGGGAAGCCTGACTGAGCTGGGAGCCAAAGGAACACACAGAGCACAAACCACAGTTCTCTGCTGCAGGGCCTCTGTCGGTCGCAGCATGCCAGCCGTACACCCGAGCAGGGTGGCCCAGCTGCAGCCTGTACCTCAGCCCTCGCAGGGAAGCAGCACATGGTGCCCCTGTAAGAGCTGCCAGGAGTGCACGGAGAGGGAACAGAAAAGCCCTGGTGCACAGCGGCTCAGAGCGAGGCGCTGGGCACGGCCTTCCTTCCCACTGTGCTGCATGGCAGCTCCGCTCTCTGTGCCCACGGCCTGCCCTGGCAGGAAGCAGAGAGCTACAGATGTGCCCAGCAGCAGCAAGAGCTTCTCAGCAGCTTTTTTGTCTCTTTCCAGTTTCTGCTCTTGGCCTGCGCTGCAGCAAAGGCGGCTCCACACAAGAACTGCTGTTTCCATAGTAGCAGATGGGCAACTCAAGAAATGGGTCACTGCTAGAACTGCTCACTAATTCTGGGAGCTGAGCAGCTGACGGCTGACTGGGAGATGAGTTACAAGTTAGAGCCTCCCAACAAACACACGTTGCTGCAGTGAAAACAAACAAAAATACACAGAATTAGGCACCCAGGCACCCACTGTACCTGTGTGCTGCACTGCTCCTGGGATGTAGCTCTGCTCCACCCCCATGTGCAGTGGAGCACCTCTGGGTCAGGATAGCTCATGCAGTTTCCCTGGGTCTCTCCGTTTTTCCCAGTTGAAGTCTGAATAGCTTTTATTTTCCTAGGGATGCTGTTGTGTTTCTGTCAGTGTTGTTCTAAAAGCCTAAAGCGTAGGAATGAAGACACCCCCAGGAAGTGGGTTGGAGGTATGGGAGGTGGGCTGCTCAGTTCTGCCCTACGAGTGTTGCTGGAAGCAGGAACACTCTCTCCTTCAGTTCGAGGTTCCCACAGCATGGCTTCAGGGAGTCAGTGCGCCACAGTCTGTGCAGGAGTGTGGGTGACCAGCCTCAGAGCCTCACAGGTGTACTGCTCGTAGAGACGCCTTAAAAAACTCTCCCGGCGTGCTCCCCAGTCCATGGATGAGAGCCATGTCCTCATGGGGGACAAGGGCACCTCTTACCCACAGGCTGTGTCTGGTGGCTCAGTCCTTAGCAGGCAATGGACTCTGTCTTTTCCGCAGTTCTGATCTCAGGGCTGTTAGCTGCATGAATTTTACATGAGAAAGAAGGCCCTGAGCTGAGCTGAGCAGAACTAACTGTGTGGGGTGTTTGGGGTGAGTGTGCAGCAGCACTGACGCTGTCCCTGCTGTCTCTGCAGTCCAGTGGCGTGGCAGCGCTCATTGCCGTCCTCGTCCTCCTGCTGCTGGTGGCACTCGGCCTGCTCTGGTGGTTCTGGCCCCTCTGCTGCAAAGTGGTGAGTACAGACCGTGGGGAACAGCCCCTGCACCCTGAGCCACGGGTGGGAAACACAGATCCATCAGGAAACCGGTTCAGTCATGGGGAGGCAGCTCTGGGCAGGAAAGGGCTGGGGAGAGCAGCTCCAGCTCTGGGGCTCCCCTGGGCACAGCCCCGCCTCTGCGAGATGCACACACAGCAACCAGCGCCAGCACGGTGCTGTTACTGGGATTGGGGTGGCCTTAATGGTGTGCAGATGTTACCCTGAAATCAAGGACCACTTTAAAACTGCTCTCAGTAAAATTAGTATTTGTACTCCATTATGGGCTCTCAGGTTGGAAATCCCCATTTTTTTTCATAATCCCTGCACACATCCATGTCTTTATCTGAGTGCACTCCATCCTCACCCCAGCAGCAGGAGTGTTGGTCACTTGCCTCCTGCCATTCCTTTCTGGAGGAGCAGGGAAGTTTTTTATCCATCCAGCTCAAAGACAGCAGGGAGGATCTGGGAAATGGAGATTGTTTCCCTGGTGTGGGTTCCTGTTCTTTCTTGTCTGGGGCCTGTGGAATGTGGGGCAGAGAGGAACTGCCCTTCTCACCTGACCGTGCTGCAGCCATTGTGACCGCTGGCCCCCATCAGGCCCCTGGCTGTCCAAGGGCAGGAAATCTCAGCCCCCATTTGCACCCTCACAGTCTGAGGTTCCTGAGATGAGAACAAAAAGCCTCGCTTGTTCTCATTCTCCACAGCACAGGCCCAACAGAAATCCAGGGAGCTTCCTGTTAATCACCTTACATCCACTTTGTGTTATATGGTGAATCTCCCTGTGGAAAAGGAACATTAGAAATCAGTAAGAAGCAAGTTCCTGGTTTTCTTATTTTAAAAAACCTAACCCTGATTCAGAAACCAGCTTCCTAAGTTAAAACTCCTGCATGAAGCAGTCCAGTGGGTAGTTCTATAGTATTAATTTCCAGCCTTGTAAAACCATAGTTCTTCAAATGCTTGTGCCCTCCGTGTTTCCTCCCACCTTCTGTGGATACTGTTTGTTGCTTCAAAAGAAGAGGTAATCTTAGGCCTCTGTGCTACAACACTGCTGAGTTCCAAGCCCACAGGCTGTGAACCTACCACAGAATACTGATCCTTCCTTCTGGTTTTGCCGACCGGTCCTCGTGCTGTGCCTCAGTTCCTGCCCTTCTCTCCTGCACACGAGGCTTGGACATCCGTCACCTGGAAGGGCCACTTGTGCCTTGTAGTCCTGGGCTTCAGGGCTGTGTCCCTGAGGAGGGAAGGCAGCATTAGGGCCAGGCAGGACCAGGCTCTGCTTCCCTGGCAGAGCCCAGCGCCTGTCTCCTGGAACAGGTCTCCTGGAACAAAGAGCAGGAGCCCAGGAGTCAGATTCAGGAGAAAAGAGGGACAGGGTGCTGTGGGCAGAACAAGTGTTCTTGTTGTGGAGCCAGGCAGGTGTGCTACCCCTGCCCACGGGCCCCGCTGCATCCTGGCTGGGGCTCGGTCCCACAGCATTCCATGGTGTGAGTCCCATGCACACTCAGAGGGTGGGCAGGGGGACTCCTCTTCCTTCTCCTTCCTTGTCCCCCGCTTTCAAGGGCCTCACTGTGACAGTTCTGTCACTTGTCCCTCACTGTGGAACGCATCATTGCAGCCGACATCTCCTAATGCCCACATCATGGAGTGGCAGAGAAGTGGCAATGAGTGGATCAGAGGCACTGCTGCCTCAAGCACCGATTTCTTCCTTTTTTTAGTGATTTCTTTAACTAAATCAGCTCTTGTCCAAACCCAAACCTTCATTCTTTGCAACTCACTAAATGAGATGGAGCTTTGCCCAGAGGGGCTGATGATAAAACCCAACTAACTGAGGAAGCAGCCCATCTCTCCATGAGGACAATGAGACAGCAGCAGTATTCAGAGGCTTTGTCATTCAAACAATCTGAATCCAGTTTAGGAAAAGTTAATTTACAGTACTCTGGTCTTCCTCTGTGCACTTCTGTGTGCAACTCCATGGAGAGCTGCACGTGTGCCCTGGATTTCTCTTTTTCATAAACAGCTTTCTACTGATTTCACTTGAAATATGACACAATTGAAAAGAATCCTTGTGTGTGCACATGTGATTTGAGTGTGTGAGTGTGAGAGCCTGTGGAAGCATAAGGATGCAGGCATTGACATTCCAGTGCTGTCAGCAGGGTGAGGAGCTGCTACTCAAAGCAGATTATTTTCTCACACCACTGTCACTTTTAAAACAAGTTTCATTTTCTGAAGCCATTAGAAATAACAGCTAATTAATGGATTGCTTGGCTTTAAACTGAATTTCCCCTTAAACTTCAGGGAGTTCAGGAGCTGGCACAGGATTAGATCCTCCACTTGAGGAGATGAGCAAAAGCTGCCATTGACTACTGCCTTAGGAAGCCACAGTGAGCTCAAAAAAGTCAGGTTTCCCTTGATTGTCTAGGGTGGGAATTGTGATTCCTACATCCCCAGTGGGCGCAGGGCCCACAGGAATTCCATCCCTCATTGTGGAGAGGTTTGCTGGTCAAAGCTGCCTGTGCTGACAGATGGGAGGTTTCAGAGTGGCACAGCTGTAGAAGGGGAAGGGCAGTGCCATTTCATAGGGGTACATACAGATCTGCCTAGGAGGACTTTGTCCTGTACAGTTTGCAGGCCTGACAGAGAAAGAGACTGTTTTGGGATGATGGTTAGGGACCAGTGAAATGGAAATAAGGACAGAAATTAAATAAGATGGCACTTCATTGAGTGAAAGTGCTGCTTTACTGTTTCCAGTCTACTAATTTGCTTTCAGTGAGAATGAAATACCTCCAGGCTTTGGCAAATTCTACGCAGCATCCAAGTATCTCCCAGGATCTGTCTCACAGTCCTCTGTGTTGCTGTTTCATGTAAAGTTAGGGTAGTGATTCCAGCGTGGCTCTCAGGAATGTTTCACTCATTAAATAATTACTTTGTGTTAAGTATGCTGCAAACTCCTGATGGCTGGGGAGTGTTCAGAACTATTTAAAGAAAAGTAATGTCTGGCATGGTTTTACAACATCCTAACAGCAAAGGGATGTCTAGTAGAAACCCAGAGGTCGCCATTCCGTATCTGAAACCTGAAGGGCTGTGGAAGACTGGTACCAGGGGTGCCGTAAGTTATTTCTCCTATTGGGCAGAATTCCTTCATGCACTGCTGAAAGTCCACAGCCTGTTTAGGCAGCCAGTAGTAACTATCTGGGTGGCACTGAGAACTGAAATGTAAATCCAGATGGAAAGCTCTATTGATCAAGAAAAATACGTTTCTTTCATATATTATGCTGACTGTCTCTGCAGTCATGTTGTTCATAGGCAGTGTTTACTGAAAGTACTAGCATTAAGTAGCACAGAGTGAATATAATAAGGCATATTTCAATTAAGTTACTTAAAACCTGTATTAGATTGAGGTGTTTATCAGCGTGGACAGTTTCGGATATGTTTGTGTAATATCAAGGCATAGCAAGAACAGACTCCTTGATATTCATGGTGTTTCCAGGCAGTACCCAAGGCCAAAACATGGCCCAGTGTCCCCAAAGAACTCACTGTGAGCTTGCAAACCTGCTTTTGTCATGGAGGAATGGCTGTGCATTCAGTTTTCAGCCGAGTCACTGAAGAGGGTTCCTTGCCTGCCTCTCCCCTGCTGGGACTGCCAGTGCTGGGCGTTCTCTGAGCTTTACCGTGTGGATGTGACAGAGGGAAAGGGAAGAGACTGTAGGGAGAGATTTAAATAGAGGTGTAAGAAATGCTCCCGGCAGGGAGGGGGCCTCACCCTAGCAGTGTCAGAAGTGTGGGAGTGTGACTGCAGAGCAGGCACTGCACAGTCATGGAGCTGCAAGGTGGGAAATGGAAGGGCTGCGGAAGTGGCCGGGACATGCAGAGGTGAAGCCTGAGCTGCCAGCAGCATTTCACACTTGTGACTGCCAGCAGCACGGCAGCAGCAGCAGCAGCAGCAGCAGCAGCAGCTGGGCCCCGGGCTGCGCAGGACGTCACCCAGGAACAGCCTCGGAGGCGTTTCCTGCGGGATTGCTCCGGACTCGGGGGGGTCTCGGCAAGGCTGACGGCTGAGGCTCATCCGGCCGGGAGGCATGGTGGCATGGTGGCAGACACTCTGCCCAGAGCGTCTGCAGGCAGGATGGCAGTTCTGGCAGACGTGGTGGCCATTTCCAGAAGGCCTCGCTGATGGATGCCCAGGGGAGCGGCAGCAGAGGCTGCCAGCTCGCTGCCAGTCGTGGGGGCTCAGGTGGAAGCAGCTCACTCTTAGTGGGGGCTGTTGCCTTTGGCTGCTGCCAGTGCAGCACCTTAACTGTCTCCTGTGTTTGGCTCTTTCAGGTCATCAAGGATCCCCCTCCGCCTCCGCCAGCTCCAAAAGAGGTATGGTCTGATGGTGCTCAGGGCACCCCACTGCTCACATGGACCGCTCCTGTGTGTCCCTGCGCGCTGCCAGAGAAAGGACTGGCCCGGGGCAGTCTCTGCAGTGCAGAACAGGGCTGCCAGAGAGAACACATCTCTGCCCTGCCTCAGCTCAGCGTGGCCTGAATTAAGCCCAGATCCACAGAAACACTTAAGGCCTTTATTTCAAGATAGATTTTTTTTTTCACATTCTGCACTGGAAGCAGAAAGCTTGAATAGCCCCTGTCCAACATCTAAAGATTCATGTAGGACTTAGGCAGCATTTTTCCCCAGCTTTGTCATTCCAGACACTGAGGAATTCCCCTTACAAGGGAATTTCTCCCCCTCTTATGGGCAGTAACGCTCTGGAGGCTCTGCTGTCCTCAGTGTTTGCATGCCTTTCACAGCCAACAGGGTACGCTCTGGGAACTCCAGTGAAATACACAGAAAAGACATTCGGGGGGTGCGTGTAAGTATCTTTTAAAAGTCAGTATCATTTGAATGTACTTACAGGAAGAAGAACCGGTGCCCTTGCCTTCCAAGAAGTGGCCCACGGTGGATGCTTCCTACTACGGTGGACGAGGAGTTGGGGGAATTAAGAGGATGGAGGTTGGTATGATTTGGAGATGGCAGTTCCCTCAAGCACAAGATCTCTGAGGCTGCAAGAGTGGAAACAAAGACTTGAAAGTGCACGGAAAACACAAGGCCATAATGTGTGCTTGTCTTCCCACTGGCATAAGCCTTGGAAAATTCGTTACCATATCGAACAATTCTGACCTTGCCTCTGAAAGAACAGCTTTCAGTAGTTCCATTTGACTGGAACTTTAAATAGCTGCCTCAAGACATGCTCTTTCCATCAAGCTAATGAGAAAGAGAGAGTGAGAGCCTTTTCTGTGTGTTTTGGAAGGAATTACAGTGAAACATAAGTCCCCCAAGTGTGGGCCAGCCAAATGCGCTGACAATGGTGACGCTGAGGAGAGGCTTGATCCCAGAGGGACTCGCAGCGACAACAGAGCCTGTCTTTGAAGAGACATGATAGCATCATGTTAATTAAAACAGAATGAAGAATGTGCATCCTTATGGGCACATCCTTATGGCAGGTTCTGTAGTCAAGTGAGCCTATATGGAACGTGCAAAGCAGTTCCTAACTGCAGTCCAGGAAGCTGTCTCTGTCTGAAACACCCACTTAGGCCATACTGAGGTGTCTTGATGAAACTTTAAAGGTACTGCCCTAATCAGCTTTGCTTGAGTACTTTTTAAATGCAGCAGCAGAACAGGCAGGTTTGAAGCTGTGTCGCTTATGTGCATTTTTTTCAGCAGTTCAGAACTGCTAATTTAGAGGAGCTTCAGATTTCACAAAAAGCAGACATTTTGTGCAGTATTTTTCAGAGGCAAACTAGGAAATGCTTTCCAACATCAAGAAATACAAGCCTGGATTTGAGGAAAACTGTGATGGCCCCCAGGAGGGGCTCCCAAATTGGAATCGTGCACCACGGAGCAGAAACCATGAACACAAGTGACATCAGGACCACAAAGAGAGACATGTTCAGCCCATGGCAAAAATGCAAACGAGGGTAGAAACTGATGATTAGGTTAGAAAACCTTTTCATCTGTGGTAGGAATTTTGTGCAGGACTAAGGGTTAAAGATGTAAACCAATTGAAATTGCTGCCAGCCTAATCATGGGTGCTTGAAAAAAGCCGCCCTTCTGTGGGGCCGTGGCTCTGTCCATCCCAGAGCAGTGACAGGTCTGGCTGGGCACTGCTGGTCAGTGCCTCCAGGTTTGACTGCAGAGCGTCACCTCTGCCCTGCTGTGTCTGGGCTGGGGCTGGGAAGATGGGCTCAGGCTGTTGGGAGAGCAGGACAGGCATCATAACCCGGGTTTCCTCCTCTTTCAACTCTCTATATATTTTATACACTTGGAGCAGTGATTAACATGCACACTGCTACACCTTCCACATGCATGTTCTACAGGCACTTAGGCAGGTTAGACTGTTTCACCTGCACTTCTCCAGTGTGTACAACTACATGGAAACCTGAGCAGCTTCAAGGAGCTTCTGCTCAAACCTGCCCAAGCATCACATTAAATCTACAGTGGGGTTCTCGAAAATTCTCTGGGCTAGGAGACCTGGGCTCAGAAATCTTGGCTTTCATAGGTGCCAGAATAAGGTCTGGTATTTTAGGATAAATAAGAAGTGAAAATTATATTTTTATATCATAACTTAGAGAAGATTCACATATTCCCTGTGTCTCCTGTACTGCCCATGTGAAGCAAGATAGGATTTGCTTTCCTTGCTGAGACTTATTTACAGACATTTACTTAAGACTGTTGCTATAATAATGAAGAGTTAATGTTCTCCTCAGTGCCTCCTCTCTTGTTTATCCAGCACCTCTTCAGATTTATCCTCTGTTATTTGCAACAGTTTCCCTGCCCTGAGGTGCACTCACACCTGAACTCTGCCTTTCGTCAGGTACGCTGGGGCGACAAAGGCTCCACAGAAGAAGGGGCCAGGTTAGAAAAAGCAAAGAATGCTGTGGTGAAACTCCCAGAAGAACCTGAAGAACCTTTTCACCCTAAACCACCTAAACGAAAGCCTACCTCACCAGCCATGCAGCAGAAGTGGTACACGCCAGTCAAGGTATCTGTTGAGTCTTTGGTAGGATTTGTTACTGAGGGCTGGATTCTGTGTGCCTTATGCAGGCTGAGCTGTGTGTTACTTTCCAAGTGTTCCCATTCAAGTGTAATGTGCTATTCTCGCAGGGAACACCTACTCAGCAGGGATGGCAGGAGCAGTTTGTAGCCCTAAATGCAATACTTGATCATTACTGCCACGTGCTGTTTGCCTCCCCTTAAAAAGGGACATATTGTACAGGGAGAGCATTAAAATCTATGGGGGCTTTCTTGGCTTAGTAGAGCTAATTAAACCCAAAACTGCACAGTCTGTAGCTGCTACGCTAAGTTTTAAACACACATTGTCATGACAAACCAAGAAAAGCAAAACATTATATAAAACAATGTAATGCAAGAAGTCTGACAAAAAGCGAATTGTTCTACCTGGCTCATAAGAGTGGTGCTCTGAGTGACCTGCAGACAGAGCACATGCACAGCTTACAAGGGGAGGGTAGGTCTGTAAATCCCTTGCCTTTGGGAGTTAGGAGCAGAAAGCACACAGAAAGCTGTAGTTGGGACTCTGGATACTTCTGTCGTCGCAAGTGCCTGCGAGCCCTTTGTGACCCCTAGAAAGCCCTGAAGCTGTGACGTGCAGACACGTGGGACAGGCAAGGTCTGGAACCATCTGTGCAGAGCGGGGTGCCCCTCACCCGCTCTGCTCCCCAGGCAGGGAAGTGCCCTCCCTGGCACGCCAGGTTGGCAGCAGCAGCACCACGGTGCTTGCAGGGGACGCAGGCCAGCCTTAGGTCTGCTTGCCTGGCTCCAGGGTGCCCAGTGCCCTCGCAAAGCCCCCGTGTGGGCAGGGTGTGCTGCTGCCCCCTGACTGAGCCGCTGTGTCCCCGCAGGGCCGGCTGGACGCGCTGTGGGCGCTGCTGCGGCGCCAGTACGACAGAGTCTCGCTGATGCGGCCGCAGCGAGGAGACCAGGTGGGTGTGGGTGCATGGCACGGGGACACAGAGCCACCGGAGCGGGACAGTGGGATGGGTGGCACACCGGAGTGGGATGCCAGGAAGGGTGACACACCGGAGCGGCACGGTGGCAAGGGTGGCACACCGGAGTGGGATGCCAGGAAGGGTGACACACCGGAGCGGCACGGCGGGAAGGGTGGCACACGGGAGTGGGATGCCAGGAAGGGTGACACACCGGAGCGGCACGGTGGGATGGGTGGCACACTAGAGCAGCATGGTGGGAAGGGTGGCACATGGGAGTGGGATGCCAGGAAGGGTGGCACACTGGCCAGTCTGTGCCATGAAAAGGGCCTGGCGCCGCCCTTGAGACGAGGCACCGACGCGGGGCTCCCAGAGGCAGAGGGAGGGGTGTGCTGGATGTGGTGTGTGCTCAGGTGGAGAACAGGACACAGCCTTGTGCCGGGTAAACTCTGTCACAGGGACGCCAGTCGCTCCCAGAGCCAGCTGCTTGTAAGAGCACAGGCTGGCAATGATGTCCATGCAAGTTGCCTCCTGGAGCTTTGCAGTGGCACCATGCACAGAACAAAAAGGAGCCTCTCCCCCAAATGCTGCTCTGATGAGGACACACAGCTGCTGTTCGCACCTCTGATAGTGAAACCAGATCAAATATTCTTGATTGCTGCTCCTCAGGAAAGTATCACTATAAATGTCAGTATTTATCTCCTGGGCCCACTCCACTTCCTGTCTGTGGCACTTGGGAAGAGCCAGGGGAGCAAATGCTTTCTTTTAAGATGGCAGCAGGTCACAGCCTCGTGTACTAGAGAGCACTGCCGTGCAGAACACTGTGCGTTACACAACATGAAGGCCACATAAAAGGATGAGAGGGTGTAAGGGGAGGGAGTTACATGGGGTAGAATGGGAGGTAATGGGAATTTTGATTATTTTCTTGGGATGAGGTTTGGTGCTGTTCAAAAGGATGAAGAGGTGAGACTAAGGTAAGAAGTGTTGGAAGCAGCAGAATGGCCAAGTGCCCTGCTGCAGGTGGAGAGCACAGCTGGATACAGCTGTTAGCATTGTTACCTTGGCAGGCTAGTCACTGTTTGCATGAATGATGCATGTGACATGGAGCAGCAATGACAACAGCAAATTTACACACAAAATACATGGCGCAATACAGTTTAACAGGTAAATTCAGTGTATACAGGAACATAGAAGGGGTGCCTCAGAAGGCTAAAAAAGTGTCAGTCAGGCTCTGTTTCGGGGATTTCTGCCCCTAAAGGCAGGGGGTTCCTGTAAGGGTTGCCCTTGGGGCAGGCTCTACTGAGCTCTCCTGCAGTCAGATACCTGCCTTCTCTGGGTCTGACAGAAGCAACGCTGGCCAGCACCTCGGCTTGTGACAAACAGAGTGGTGGCCCAAGGGAAGAGGAGTGATGTTTGTGCCTAAAGGAATGGTGGGTCAGATGTGACATGTGTCACTGCAGAGCGCCATTTCTGTCTGCGCAGTGTTTGCTGTCAGGGAAAAAATGGTGTCTTCTTCCTTGTTCCTGACGCACTGGGTGGAGATGCCATGGTGGGCCCCTGGTGTGTGCCACTGCACGTGTGTCAGTGCACACACACACAGAGCTGTGGAATTGTTCTGTCTCTGTTGTCTTTCTGTTGCTGTTTAAGAACCCGTCAGTTCCATTTGTGGAAGAATCCACTGCTGAATTGGAGTCCTTGATCAGGCAGTAGGAATTTAGGCACCGAGTATGAAAGCGGCACGAGCAGCTGGCGCATCCCCGCGCTGTCCGGGCTGTGCCAGGCAGGGGCGAGGCGGC
>JAODKT010001782.1:1580122-1590267 GCA_027576195.1 Cossypha heuglini | reverse complement strand
CTCCCTTCTAACTTCTAACTTTTAATTATTTTCAGCAAGGTAACTAAAATCCTAAATTTCTAAGAATAATGTTACATCCCCAGAGACAGATTTCCCACCTTTTTCTAAAGGGGGTGCCTGCTACAGACCGTAATGCTTGTGGTCTCCTCCCCCTCATGAGTGCTAGCCACCCTCTGCATGTGAGAACGTGTTAGGACTACCAACATGTGTACATCTCTAGGAACTTTCTGCCCGATGCGAAAAAAAGGATTTTTAACCCACCATTCGGGAAATTTAACTAAATAATACTGAGGCATAAATAAAAATTAAATTGGTTCCTTACACTGTAGTACAGGCATCACATAAACAGGAAGAAAATACAATGCAATGAATTAACACTGAATTAAACTTATGCCGGTAATATTAATTTATTTTTAAAAACTTCCCAGAAGAGCATCAACTAAACGAAGTTTTGTTTGTCCAAACGAGATTTCAAAACTCACAGAAGCATATATCATTGAATCTCAATGTTGGCAGTAAACCTATGTGTCAATCTCCTTCAAGTACTCGTATCTCTGGGGTGTATTACAAAGTAAATTCATGTTTGTAACACCCATAACTGGGATATTCCAGAAAAACTTCTGAATGCTTGCTTGCTGGTGCATGGGTATTTTTTTTCTGTTCTGCTCTTGGTACTTGCAAATACGGTGTTCATACGCCCTGAAAGGGTAGCTAGAGGAAGTTCAGAAGACAATCACATCTGTTGAGGGGAAAGACTAAAAATGTAGTCTTCATCAACCTAGAAAAGAGATGACTCAGGATAATTAAGACAGCTTCATAAAACCACAAATGGTGCTTGGAAGGTGAATAACAAATGATTGCTTACTGTTTCTATGGATTATCCATATTTTATTATTGAAAATAATGAAAAACTGAGTGTAAATCACAAGATGCATTATCTTTGTTTCCACTGATTTTAGTACTTTTACAGCTACAGAATCTGTGGAACATAAATGATATACAGTAGGGCAAAATGTATTTTGTGTGATGCAGCTGCCACAGTGCTGAACACAAGTGAAAGTAAAAAAAAAAAAGGACAAGCCTACACTCCAGATATAGTAAAATATATTACCAAGACGTTAATGAGAAATTTTAGAAAGTCAAGGTGTGGTAAATTTACACTAGAGTTTCCACTAATTGTGCACTTAATTTATGTACTAAATTGGTACATTACCTGCTTGTAAGAACATAGAATGAAAAATACCATAGGTTTGCATGGTACTTTTTCAAGGTAGGAGATAGATATATATCAAGTTTTAGTTACTAGAGAAGAGATTTTCTGATTATTAACTTTTTTCTGCTGTCCTTCAACAGGCTAACTAGGGAACAATTATTGCAAATCAAAATTTTCAAAACAAACCTTAGACTGTCATCTCAAATCTCAGTTCTATTGCTGAGATGGAAAAACATCCTTTTCTTTGATCTTTTGTTAAGGTAATAGGTCTAGACAAAAGACGTGTTTGCTTTCAGAAAATAAAATGGCAGCAAAGTGGAGCTCTTTGTTTTATTTGTTGCAGCAAATATTTACAAGCCTTCTCCAAGTCACAGACAGTCTTCTCTCACAAAGTGGGTCAGGCTACTAGGGAACATACCTGGTAATAGTTTAAAAAGTACAAGCTTGCTCATTAAGACATATTTGATATGAATGGGCAACTTTCACCTCCAATGTGTTCTGACAGGTCACCCATTCTTGAAGAAAGTATAGTATCTCAGTCCCTGTAGAAAGGTAGATGAAACTTAAAGCTGTCATGGTTTTAGACAACTAGTTCTGCCATCAGTATGATTTTGGTGGGGGAAAAAATAGGCATATATGATGTTTTAATCCTAAAATATCCCATTTTTTAGCAAATTTGCCTCAAAAACAGGGTGTTGTTCTAAGCTGTAGCATCAGAACAAGGAATTGAGAGGAACTGTCCATACAGTTGAAAACAGCATTTCCCCACCATAGCTGTTTTCCAAGCAATATTCTCATATTCTTTAAAAGGTCTTTTGTCAGTATCAGGAAAAAATTAATCACAAGGCAGAGGTTCAGCTCTAGATCAGACAAAACTCCATGCCCAGCAAATACCAGTTCCAGAAGGTCTGCACATAAATTAAAACAATGTGATCTTACTTCTCCAGAATCAGTTTCAACAACACCAGCAACACTCAAGTGGTGGCAGACCAGAACTTCAGATTTCAGGATTATCTTCTGCTAGCTGTTCCTGAGGTGTGCATACTATGAATCCTGAGCATTTCAGAGCTCAGGCCCTAATAGTCCCCAGGAAGGATGTGATACAGGTCAAAACTCAAAAGCTACGAAGTCGTCAGGGATTTATCAGAGCATTCTAGGGCATCTTTCCCACATTTATCAAAATACTGGTTTGTACTTAAGGGCAGTTTATTTAATAAAAACCAAAAAACCAAACCAAAAGAAAAAGGAAAAAAAAAAAAAAAAAAACCAAAACAAACCCCACAACAACTAAAAAAGAACCCCAACACCAAAAAACAACCACCAACCAAACAAAAAAACATCCACTATGCTCCGTAAAACATTCAAAATTTCAATGAATCACCATAATTGTGTAGAAAAATTCTGTATCCAGGCTCTCCCAAAATTTTTCCTCAAAAAAACCCTGATGATGGAATGTGTGGGGGGCTTTCAGGGCAGAGGGTGTTGTTTTGTTTCTCTATTTCATAAGTCCTGGCAGTAATCTGATGATTTCCTGATATATACTGGTGCAGTACCAAAACACAAAGCAGAAATATAAAGTCTGCTATTGGTCATCAGTATCACACTGGAACTAACACAGAATTGTAGAATCAGTTTTCTTATACGTGAGGGAGAACGGCAGTTGATCTGCTGACTTCAGATCTTGGCTCCTTAGTCATTACAAACACAGTGAAAAGACATCACTACTTCAAGAAATATATGTTGAATGAGGCTGAGAATCTGATGGATGAATTCAGCCATGCAGAGAAGTTATTGTTAATAGTTCTGTTACCATTTTACAAAAGAAATCTATACTCACAGCTGTGACATGCCAGCCGTAACATCTGTAACCTATAAACTTCTAACTTGAATGATGATAAAATTGATTTTCAGATGGCAGTGGGGCCTTTAAAAATCCATAAAATGCAAAACCAGTTCATGTTACAATCTAACTATTTATATATATTATTTGACATACATTATAGCCAACTGCTTTTAAAATGTGCTAAATGCAGTACCCTGTAAAGTTTATAGAGGAGTTAAGTTGTAATTAGGGGCACTATAACAGATGTATCTTGAATGGACTGCTTGGACCTGAGCCAGCTGCCAGCTTGCAGTGCTGTCTACTAGAGTTAGCTTCATCATTGCATTTCTGTTTTACTGCCATGGTAGAGAATACAAAATAACTCACAAGACCCATACTTTCATTCAATTACCTGTGCAATCCATCTTCACTGGAAACCCTCCTGTGCTTTTAAATTAATGTGTAAGACTTTTATGAAACCATAGAATCATTTAAGTTGCACAAGATCTCTAAGATGATATGGTTGAATTGGTAACTCAGCATCACAGTGTTCATCACTGAACCATATGCCCTGGTGGCATACCCACATGCTTTTTTAATAGTTCCCAGGATGGTGATGCCACCACTTCCCTAAGCAGCCTATTCCAATTCCTGATCACCCTTTCAATTAATAAACTTTTCCTAGTGTGTAATCTATACATTCGCTGACACAAATTTAGGTCATTTCTTCTCATCCTGGAATGCCCTTGTGAGTAACTGCTTAAAAATACCTTTGTTGTATTCATAAATAGCAATAAATTGGCTTTTGTTTATCAAAAATAAAAAAAAGGAAAGACAAATTTTCCATAGTTTTCTATTAGTGTTTCTCTCAATTCTTGCTTTGTCATTTAAATTACGAAGTCTTTGGATAATTTCAGGTCAATAAATGAAACCATTGCTAACAAAAGAGTGTTCAGACTCTGCTTAAGCTCTGTTTCAGCATTATTTAATCTTGAGGGCAGTTCAGTGTTTATAATTCAGTAGACTTGTGGTCTCTGGATATGATGGACGTCAGCTGGTTAGGTTTTGCAGTGCGTTATTTAATAATATATCATTTTATAGAACAGTAATAATATTATAAACCCTGTTTCTGAGAAGTTTATATGCTTGATACAAATCATACATCATTACCCTTTTAAAAATTAATTTACTTGTGTGCATTTGTAGAAGACTTCAGCGCATAAATCTAGTCTTAGTTTGATGCTGAATTGATTTTTGCCTTTTTTGCTTTCATATATTCTCTATATTCTTTATACATACTTTGTGGCTCTGTGGCCTATTACTGTATTCGTATCTAGCCCCAGTACCTTTCCCTACCTTCTCCCTACTCTGATAGGCAGAAGGACAAAACACAGTCCAGAGGCTCCAGTCTGGGGGTCCAAGGCCTGTTTTGGTTCTTCCTGGCAGCCAGGGTTGAAACCAGCTCTTCAAGACACATATTCATAAACAAAGTTTAGTTACAATCTGATGGGGGAGGATTTAGAAGAGGGTTGAACTGGGAAAGAATTACCTCACCACTTATGTCTCTAATAGGGAGTTTTTGTCAGTTATGCTGATTTGCTAAACTTAAAAAAGTGTATTCACCCTGTGCTAGGGTGGGTATTTTCCATATCTGCCCCTTGGAGGCCTCCAGTAAAGACTAAAGACCTGCCTTAATATTACCTCCTATACTAATATTATCTTGAAAGCGTGTTGTTTCATTTCTAGGTTCTTTAAGGCATCAAGTTAAGAAGCCACTCTCTCAATAGTCTGCAAAAATTATTTCAGCATGCAAATTATGGCCAAACCACAAATGTGGATTTTCATTCTTTACTGGTACTGCCTGAAAATGAAAACTTCATTATAAAATTTTCCCTTTTAAAGAGAGCCAAGACAATTGTGGCGTAGCTTTTTTTCTCCAGGACAGACATGCAGTCACACTGCTGCTATGGAATGAATAAAGATTGGAAATCCAGGCTATTCTACAATTATTTTTTCTAAATAAAAAGGACTGAAGACTTAGATCAATTATTTAGGAGTGTGTAAAGGAATTTTATTTCCATTTTCTATGGAAATATCACTGGATTACCTATATAGCAGGTGAACATCTAAAGTCTTATAACACTGGAAGGATAAAAAGTTTAAAAATCAAAACTAATTTTCTTATTAAAACCAAAGGCAGATGATCAAAGGTTAAATGGGAAAACAAAACTTCAAAGGATAAAAAGTCAGTCTAGTTCCATTATCATGTTCTAAAATACGATTTCAAATAGACTTTAAAGATAGATTACTTCACCAATATGGGCACCTAAGGTAACAGCCAAAACACAGATGTTTTCCAGAACAGCAATAAAACATAGGAAATTTTTGTCAATATTTTGCGTCAGAATTTTGTTTTAATATAATATGATGTAATTAAAATAATACAATCTGCAGTTGTATATATAATAAGAAAAGGCAGAGAAGCAAACAGGAAGGGAAACCCTTCTCCCACTGGATGTTCACAGAATCATAGGATGATTTGGGTTCAAAGAGACCTTAAATATTATCTCACTCCAACCCACTACCATGGGCCACTAGACCAGATTGCTCGGAGGACCACCCAGTTCAACTTTGAACACTTCCAGAGATGGGACAGCCATTGCTTCTCTGGGCAGCCTGTGCCGGGGCCCCATCACCCTCACAGGGAAGAATTTCTTCCCATTATTTAATCTAAAGCTACCTTCTTTCAGTTTGAAGCCATTTCCCCTTGTCTTGTCACTACATACCCCTATAAAAAGCCCCTCTCTATGTTTTCTGTAGGCTTCTGTCATGTATTGCAAGGCTGCAATTAGGTCACCCAGAAGCCTTCTCTTCTCCAGGCTGAGCAATTCCAATTCTTTCAGTCTTTCCCCATAGCAGAGGAGCTCTGTCCCTCTGATCACCTTGGTGTCCTTCCTCTGGAGTCTCTCTCCAGCAGCTCCATGTCCTTCCTGTGCTGGAGGAAGCTCTGCAGGTGGGTTCTCACCAGAGCAGGGCAGAGGGGCAGAATCCCTTCCCTCCCTTGCTGCCCACGGGGCTCTGGATGCAGCCCAGGACAGACTTGACTGTCTGGGCTAGGAGAGCCCATGGCTGGCTCATGTCCAGCTCTCACCTCCAGCACCCCCAAGTCCTTCTGGGCAGTGCTGCTCTTGATCTGTTCGTCCTCAGCCTAGGCTGGCACCAGGGATTGCCCAGGTGCAGCATCAGTACTTGGTTAAGCCTTGTGAGATTCAAGGAAAAAATAAAGTGGTATTAGTACCTTACAAAACTCTGCTCAATAACTTATCCTAACCACAGGGAATGTCCTCCTCCAGCTGAGATGGTAAACATGTCATACTGGCAAGAACTGCTTTGCAAGATACATTTATAGATATAAACAGCTATGTAAACGTATGCACAAACAGAAAGCACAACTTATGAGGCTGTTGAAATTGTGCCTGAAGTAGTAATACTCTGTATTATTAAACTTTTCCTAAAAATGCTACATTATTACATTCTCATAGAATATATCAACTCTCCCTGATGCACTGTGTTCTCGGCAAGACAGGCTCTCTGAATAGATATGCATTCTAACGCTGCAGTTACAGTCCAAAAACTTGAAAACAGATCTAAATTTTCTCACACAAAAAAAGTATTTTACTTCAATAATTATTCCAAAATCTTGGAAATTGTTCTTTAAAATGTTATTGATAGGAAAAAGTGAATGTTGTGTGGAAGTTTAACTTTTGATGTGAAACTTTTGATCCTGTACAAGATGTATCTATTAACTTAATGCACAATATGTAAAAAACCAAAGTTCCATACACATAACACATTTGAAATGTATTTGTGGTCACATTACAGAAAATAGTATTTTTCAGTACAATCCAGGGCACCACAATCTGAGCTTATACAGTGTACACAAATGACTTCTTTTATAGAAGTATCTGCAGTAGTGCCACTTTACTGTTTACTTATTTAATTCCATGCTGTGTTATAAAGTTAAGCACCAGTTATATTGGATAAACCCCTCTATAATACAAATGGTTTTGGAGAATTGACAATTAATTGCTGGGTTTTTATTATCATTTTTGAGTCTTATCTCCACAATCTTGTATATTTAGTGTTAATATGAAACTAGCAAAGTTTATAAAATATAAACTAAAATATAAAACATAATATAGTTATTATGTTTTAATATAATTAATTCCAAAAATAGGTAAAAATAAATCTAAACAGGAAACACTAACTGTAGAAATAAGGTCAAATAATCTGACAGGCAATAATTAACATTTTATCCCTTAAAAGGGTATAAAGGTCAGTCTGACTGACCTCAATGCCAGGGAAGGCTATGGAGATCATCTCAAATGCTATCAGATGGTGCATAGAGAACAGCCAAGGGATCAGGATTTGTGAAAGGCACATCCTGCTTGATCAACCTGGTCCTATTATGAGAGGATTCATTTGGTGGATGAGGTAAAGGCTGTGGGTGTTGTCTGCCTGGACTTTAGTAAAGTCTTTGATGCTGTTCAAAATGGTTAAAAAACACTTTAAAGTATATATATGTACATGCACATGTCTGGGTCCTGGCTGATGGCAAGTTGAACATGAGTCAGCAGTGCCCCGGCAGCCAGGAGGGCCAACCCTGTCCTATGAGCATCAGGTACAGCATTGCCAGCTGGGAAAGGGAGGGGATTGTCCTGCTCTGCTTTGGGCTGGGACAGCCTCACTTCAAGTGATAGGGGCAGTCTCAGTGCCACAATCAAACTACTAGGGTGTGCCCAGAGGAGGGAGATCAAGATGGCGAAAGGTTTAGAGGCAGAGCTTACAAGATCACTTGATTTGTGCATCCTGGAGAAGAGAAGGCTGAGGGTGACCCCACCATGAACTACAAGTTCCTTGAAGAGGGAAGTGGGGGCAGAGGAAATTATATCCTCACTCTGGGAGCACACAAGGAAAGGGAATGAAGCTGCCTCGGAGGAAGATTAGATTGGACATTGGGAAATGGTTCTTCACTGAGGCAGTGATAGGTCACTGGAATAGGTTTCCCACTAAAGTGGTCCTGGCATCAAACCTGTAAGAGCTAGTGTGTCTGGGTGATGGCCTTAGTCATACGGTGCAGTTTTAGGTAGTCCTGTGAGGAGAAGAGAGTTGCACTGAGTGGAATTTGTGTTACCTTGAAGTTTTTAAATATAAAAATACTTGCCTGGAGTACTCTCAGTATTAGTTATTGGAGGTTTAAGTGATAAATCCTCACTTTCTGGGTTTTTTATCCAGTTAAGGAACCACTAGCAATCATAAAGTTGCTTCTCAGTGTAATTTCACTGAGCATCTGCAAAGGGCATCTGCTCCTCCATATCTCCATTCCATCAC
The DNA here is from genome assembly GCA_027576195.1 of Cossypha heuglini. Lineage (NCBI taxonomy): Eukaryota > Metazoa > Chordata > Aves > Passeriformes > Muscicapidae > Cossypha > Cossypha heuglini. The sequence continues at coordinate 1,581,841 of JAODKT010001782.1, read as the reverse complement.
CTGGCTGAGCCTTGGCTGTAAAGGCCAGTGACTGAGTTATAACTTTCTCTAGTGAATGGCACTCACCTATCTGTTCCAACAAATTCTATGAACTTTTCTGGGAATCTCAGTATTTTGTGTCTTCTCTGTGTCAAATGTGGTACAGATTCAGTCACAGTCAAAAAATTCCCAAGAACTACATGAAAGAAACCTTAAGCAAGGAGGGAACTGACAATAATAGGTCACATTTTCCTTATTTAAGAAAATAAATTGAAGAGATCAAATTAAAGAGATTCCTCATTCATGTGCTTATCAAATGATGGGCCAAAGGAAAACAGAGCCATGCCCAATATTGTTAAAATGCTAGCTGTAAAGGAAACATTAATATCTTGTAAACAAAACCCACAAAAAATAGACTAGTTATGCATATGACAGACACAGCCCTGAAAGAGGGTAAATAATTTTCATAGCATCAGAAAGATAACACCTTTAAATTGCACAAAATGTATCTTTTTTTCATTGTAGCTATCCTCCTGTGCTGGTTTTCTCTAGATTGCAGTTTTCTTCACACTATCTGGAATGTTATGCTTTAGATTTGTGCCAAAAACAGTGTTGATAACACAGGGATATTTTAGCTATTACACCGCAGGGCTTGCACTGAGCCAAGGGCTTTTTAGCTTCTCACCACACCAGTGAACAGGCTGGAGGTGCACAAGGAGTCGGGAGGGAACATAGCCAGGACAGGTGACCCCAGATGACCAAAGGGATATTCTAGACTATATGGCATATAGGGAGGAGGAAGGAAGAGAAGGATGTTTGGAGTGTTTGGCTTCTCTTCCCAATTCTTCCTTACAAGTGATGTAAACCTGTTTTCCTGGGGATGGCTGAACATCGGCCTCCCCATGGAAAAGGGGTGAATGAATTCCCTGATATGCTTTCTTTGCATGTGTGGCTTTTGCTTTACTTATTAAACTGTAGTTATCTCAATCCTAAAGTTTTTTCACTTTAACTGTTGCAATTTTTTCTACCGTCCACCAGAAGGGAGTGAAAAAGTGGATGTGTTGTGGCGTGTGTTTATTTTATTCAGTTTATTGCTAAAATGGTTTGTTCCTATGTACCTGTGTTTTCCCCATTTGGTTTGTCCCCAAGTTGTATCTGCCCCTGAAACGATCTTGTTTGCCATTCCCCGCCCCTTGTTCCAGTTCCTTCCCTGTCCATCATTGTAACCGTGCCCCTTCTTCCAGTGCCTTCCTTGTCGGTCCCACTCTGGGCCAATCCCTAGTTGCTCTGCCCCCCTGCATACATGGTATGCACATCACACATCGAACAACTATTTTGCTATTTGTCTAAGCACCCTAATTCCCTTTAAATACATAGCAAAATTTTACTGACTTCAGACCCCCTACTTTATGATTTTATTTCCATACAAATGAAATACTTCATTTTGTATCTCTAAAGACAATTTCAGAGTAAAATACTGAGTGCAAAACAGGTATCAGTTGAGCCCAGCAGATATTTTGAGGTACCTGAATAATTTGGAGAAGACGATGATTTTTCTGGTTTATAGCTTGTGGTGACCCTAAAAGGCATTCCCTAGTTAGGGTGACACAAGTGACTTGTCTCATAGCAAACCCTGTTCTGTTCCCCTGGTCGGCCTATGCCTGGTCCCTGTCCCTCAGTCTTTCGGTGACTCCCACACTGTTTCCCCATTGGCTCCCATGCCCTAACTCCACCTTTGAG
>JAODKT010001782.1:1546529-1579164 GCA_027576195.1 Cossypha heuglini | reverse complement strand
ACATTCTCAGAATCTGAGCATTCATATCTATAAGGTTTTCCTGGTTCATCCTTCCTCACACTCCATGTCATACTAAAAAATAATATATTCATTATGAAAGCTCAAAGATTAATAATGATCAGAAAGAAGCTTTATGTGTGCCACTTGTACTTCCATTTTGGGCATTTACTAGGGTATTCTGTAGACTGGAGAGGAGTGGGTGTTTTATAAACAGTTACCAACATTCCCATTACACAGATTTTGAAAGGCATACACATGAGCAGATTGCCCAAATTCATTAGACTGCTCTATGTAGCAGACTCATTCTTCTGGCTATATTTTCCATGGAAGCAGCACACAAATAATTCCCATTTTTTTTCATCATATAATACTGAGATACAAGAGTAACAATCTTCCTCAGTAATTTTGTAAAGCTTCTTTAATCTAACACTGATCTTTTTTGCCTGTGGATTTCTGTCTTTTGGGGGAAAAAACTCTACCCATATGAAAACAGAGCTGCACAGTGTGCTTCACAGACATGTCATGAAAACAAAATAAGTCAAAAACAAGCATATTCATTTATTTACCACAAAAAAAAAGTCACTGCCACTGCAAAAGCAGAAATCAAGCTGCCAAAAGGCACCAGTTACACTTTCATTAACTATTTTTGCAAAAGCTGCGTATTATCTGCTCTGCAGTCTAAAAATTGTAATATTGCATGCAAAACCCAAAAAAAAATGTTTTTAGCAGAAACAGAACCATCTAGTGGGGAGGGAAAAAAGCCCACACACAATTAAAAAACCCCACAACAAATAAATAAACAAACCCTGCAAACAAAGTTCTAATGTCTTACTGTATGTTCTTCTAGTGTAACAAAAGATTAAGATATATTTTATACTCATTAATTCATAAAAAGAAATACTGTTTAAACCATAGACCTTTTGAAGGCTTTCAGACTCAGATGTTTTTCAGTAATTTTCTTACAGTTGTTTACACCTGAACCTACCCTTAACAAGGTAACTACTTTAACAAGCAGTTCTTCATACTGTCATCATCTCAGTAGTAGTGAGCAACAGACCAACATGTAAAAACAGCTAATAAGCTTCAGCATTGTTAAGGTTCCTGTGTTTCTGTCCATAATCTGTCAGTAGATGTACTTTGGTCTACTCTGTTTATAACCAACATATTTCAGGTCATTTTCTTCAGATACTTTTAGTCATGTGCAAAGAGACCTCATAAACCAGATTTGTATACAAAATATTTTGAAGTTTTAAGTAATGATATTTTTGGTAGCTACATGCAAAACAAAATTTCTATTTTCCCCTTTCTCATGACACTAGAAAGAACGTACTCTTGTCATTGCAAGTAAATTTTGGTGTTAACCTATTAAATTTGGAGAAGTTATCAAACAAAAAAATTTAACTTTTTTAACAGTGGCTCACTTCCACTGTCCAGACAGACGTTGAGGTTACCTTGGCATCATCCTTCCTCTTCAAATGAGGGAAAATGAAGTTTGCAGTCTTGGTTTTGAGATTAAAAAAACATACAACTAAGAAAGTTTAGATCAGTTTAGTCTCACCTCCAACAGTTAATTACAGTCACTCCCTTGTAAGACTCATGGAATCCTATATATTTACTGGGCAGAGGCTCCAGTAAAGTTTTGGATAATTCATTTGCACTAGGCATATAGCGTAATATACTTAGCTTTAGAAGCTTACTTCTGGTTCACAGATGAATTACAACATCGGTTCTATTACAACGTTTAGTTGGACAGTCTTGTTTACAGCAGGATATGTTTCTAAAAGTAATCATGCTAGTTAGAAGATGTAACTTTCAAAAAGTCTTAAATCATCCTTATTTTGGACAATACTTGAATTTCTTAAACCCCTAATCTGTAGTAAACCTCAAAGATAAGAGTCCATGAATTTAGCAGTCCAACAACTCTACATAACAGTTCACAGAGCATGTAAAAACCACTTCTATTTGAAATGTTTTACCACTGTTATCATGAAAAGAACTATAATCACCCAGTGAGATATACACAGAATATTAGTTGCTAAGTGTTAATATTAATAATAGATATGAGCTGATAGTAAACAAACAAACAAAACAGCAACAAAACCCAAGAAATGAAACCAAAAAACACTGCGCAAAACCAGGTAAGTCTGTCGTTGTAAAAACACATGTAAAAGCTACATATCATATGGTGAATGGGGCAAAAGTCCCACTGAGGACCATCGCACAGAAATACAGAACCATTTAGGATGGAACACTTGAGATCATAATAGTCCAAACCCTCTGCTCAAGGAAGGTCAGCCAGAATAGGTCATTCAGGATCTTGTCCAGTCAGACTTTAAAAATCATCAAGAATACCTTCACAAATTCCTGAGAAAGTTATTCCAATGTTTGACCACCTTCACAGTTAAAAAAATGTTCCTATGTTCAGAGGAGATTTCAGGTCTTCACTTTATGTGCGCTGTCTCCCAATGTCCAGAAAGTTGGGAATTAATAACAGCAAGGTTTCTACTTCTTCAAGGCTTAGAACTCTCTTGAGCCTTATCTACAGGGCAGAGGGAGCTTCCCTAGCTCTCAGAATGAATGATACTCCTGTCCCTTAATTCTTCTCTGTAGTCCTGCACCACACCCATTCCAGCAAGTCTGTAACACCCTTGTTCTGGAGAGCCCAGAACTGGTGCCAGCAGTCCAGATGTGATTGCACCAGCACTGAGTAAGGACAGCATCACTTCCCTAGACCTGCTGTCAGTGCTTTGCCTAAAGCAGATTAAAGACATGCTGGCCGTTTTTGCAGAAAGCATGCATTACTACCCTGTGGTCTGCTTGTCCGCCATGAATTCTTGTGCCTTCTCTGACGGGCTGCTTTCTAGATGGGTGGTCTCCTGCATATTACAGATGCATAAGATTTTTCCCCTGGATGCAGGCTTTTGTACTATGTTGAAATTCATGAGGTTCCTGCTTGCCCCTTTCTCAATCGTAAAGGTTCCTCTCAGTGGCAGCAACCAGCCAGCCTATCAGCCACTTGTCCAGAGCACAATATATACCATCATTCAGCTCATTACAAAAGATTTGAATTTTACTAGCTCCAGTACTGACCTGTGGGGTTCAGCACTAGTGACTTGACTCAATCTAGACTTTGTGCTTTGACACTCTGGGCGCAGTTATTGGGTCAGTTTTTAGCTCACCCTCCCTGTCCGGATACATACAGCACACTCGTCTGTGATGTTTACCTTTACTTTGTAAAACCTGACAGAACATCTACTTGCCTCCACTATGTATTGCTATGAAACAAAGTAAATGGATCAACTTCTGTTTGGTCTGTCTTCTAGTCACTGTGATACTCATAAACTAGCAAAGGAAATCTTTAATGAGTCATAAAGCTAGATTATAAATTACAACAGTAATTCTTCTTTCCATCTCCCCCCAAATAACCACTCCAGTGCAGGAAAGACTGCTGATAACTTCTTCAGAAGAGAAAGCTCACATTACTCTGCCCCACAAATTTTGTAATCTATGCAATCACATTAAGCAGCAGAAACTCTAAACTATTGTCTCAGTCTACAAGAACAAAAGAAGCAGTTGAGCTACAATACTATAGGTCTTTTAATGATCTGTTACACCCCACACAAATCATGTCAGAGCTGGAAAATTAATTCAGGGTTTTAGGCCATATTGCCAAACATTAAGGAAGATCAGTATTTCGTTCTTTCCGGGGTAGTAAATCTCTTGCTATGAGCCCATTCATCAGGAAACAAACACAAAAGTTATCAGGAGACATCTATATGAAGCAAGCAAATTCTGCCCCTTCTCTCCCTCAAAAGCCATCAAGTCTTGTGCTTTCACAGGCTGTAGTCTATTTTGCTTTATTTCCTGAATAGTTATTTACTAATAGAGGATCTTCTTGACTTGCATACTTAACCTCTACCTAATCTAACAGCTACATTTAAAGAATTAGATGAAACTTGACCCATATGCCATAATCCTTTGTCCTAGCTCTTGTTTACAAATCTGGCAGAGTCAATGGGCACAGTCCTTGTAACCCAAGGAAGAGGGAGTACTGCTTCGTAAGAGTGACATGAACAGCCAATGCAACAGGAAAAAAAAAATTATTACCAAAGTAAAGCAAGTGTAGAGGGTATCTTACTCATTAAAAATTTCCTGTCAATACTGAATGATATTTCAGTAGTAGGCAATATAGATTAACAGTGGCTAACTTGTAACCACTTGTATTGTGCTATACAAATATGACTTTAATAACATTACTCACAACATAATGGAAATATAAGTAAAAAAGAAAATAAAACCATATTTTAGTTTTGAAGCTCTCATACACATTCTTGCTAGCCTTCAGCATTGTGTTTCTTGGAGTTAAGAATAACTCCATCACATTTGGAAATGACAAAGCATACACAGATGTAGTAAGAAAATAGGTTTTATTTTAAAATTTTATAGAAACATTTTAAGAGTGCTTAAATAAAGCAGCTGGACAGCAAGTTTCTGTATATAGTCCAGATAGAAACTCAAGTACTTAAATTAACAAATATTTTGATTTTGCAACTCAGCTATTCTATCATAACTATTTACATTTTCCTACAAATACTAAAAAGTGAACTTACACCACTGAGATAACATGTAAAAATATTTCTAAAACATAGCCAAACTCACGCATTCCCAAGTGCTCCTACAGACAAATCCCCAAAGGCACTAGCCCAGAATATGTGCACATTAAGTCCTTTTTAAACATACACGGTTCCCTTCAATATACCAAGCTACTTGTTTTCTCCCACTACAGTAATATCTACGGATAAATGGGACTCAGTCAGCTCAGTTCAGTTTCTTTTTCCTGTTTTATGATCAGAGTATTCCATCTTGTTTCAATTAAGTTACATACTAGACTTCTAAAATTAGACTGCAAATTTCAGTGTAATTTCTTTGGATAGCCACAATCTAATACTATGCAATGTTTAGCAAATTAGAGAATAGTACAGATTCAAAATATTCCAAGTTGTTCAAATGTTGAATATGATCTTTCATATTTAGGCAACAGTGTACAAGAACTTCAGTATAAGTGTTGTAACAATACTTATTCTTACAGTTTTCTTTCCAAAGTCCCTGATTTGCTTATCATTATTTGTGTATAGCACATATCTTCTCTGAAGTCTTTTGTGGCAGGGCTTCAGTTACTTGTGGAGGCTTGTAGAAATACACTGCCATGAACGCAAAGATGATTGTGATGATTTTGCAAGCAGCACCTGAATGCAAAGAACAGGAGAGTCTTCATCGCACATACTTTCAGTAGCAGACACAGTGTTTCACACATTTATAAAACTTCATATGGTGAGTTACATGCATCCTGTAAGACTGAAATTCATAGCCTCCATTTAAATGTATTTTACAATTGCAAAGGGCAGATAAAGACAATCATCCAGCTGAATTCAGACCCTTCACCTGCATGCCAATTTTTGCTTGCAGCAGCTATTACCTTTGCTCCAGTTCTGCATTTCTTCACCCCATACTAGCTTAAAGTGCAAGTCTTTCTTATTTCTTGTTTCAGTACTGTCATTTATTATACCAATATTCTCTTTTCCAGAAACTAAAACTTCCCATGTAGAATACCTGTTTAAGTATTCTCTCGTCAGCTCTCTTAAAAGGTTACAGAAACGTTTTTGTGCAACTTGGAAGGCCAAGAAGAAGGGCAAAAACCAGGAGAGATTGCATTTGATCACAAATATGCCATGAGATTTTTAACCTCAAATTGTGACTACTGCTTTTTCAGTTTCAGGATTAGACATCATACTTCAGTTTACATACTGTAAATATCACTGTTGCTAAAAGATACAACAACAGCACTTATCTCAGATGCAAGCTTAGCCTACCCTCTCTCCCACTGGCATATATACCTCATATTTGAAGGGAACAGATTGTTAAACAAGTTAGGAATTTTTCTGACTAGCGTTCAGAGATATCTTCAAGAAGTTTATATAAGTTATGGAAAATAACTGAAATACAAAAAGAGGAAGGAAGCTCCCCAGACCTTAACTGCCAACACACCAACCCAGATAATCACAGAATGGTTTGAGCTGGAAAGGAACCTAAAGACTGTCTACTTCCAACTCTCTGCTGGGGGCAGGGACACCTTCCACTAGATCAGATTGCTCAGGATCCCATACCTTGAACACTTCCAGGCATGGGGCACCCATAACTTGTCAGTGCAAACTGTTTCAGTGCCTGGCCACCCTCCCAGTAAGCGGTTTCTTCCTAATATCAACCCAAAACCTACCCTTTGAGTTTCAATCCATTACCCCTTGTTCCATGACAATGCTCTTATAGAGAGTCCTTTTCATATCTTTCTTGTAGGTACCACTTCAGTTACCAAAAGGCCTCAATAAGGTCAGCTTGGAGACTTCACTTCCCCAGGCACACCCAATTCTCTCAGCCTTTTCATTATAGGAGAATTGCTCCATCCCTCTAATCATCTTCACACTCCTAATCATGCTCATTGCCCTGAAGACAGACTAAAGTGTGAGCCAGTCCCTTAATCTAGTAATTGAAGTGTGACAATGAAGCAAGATCAAAGACCAAAACTATCTTGTGTTATTATTAAAATAATTTTTTAAAGTAACCCTTAAGGTTTATTTACTGTGGTGTTTCTCCTTCCGTAATATTTTGCTGATTATTTATGAAAAAAACTTAAAAACCACTGCTGCTAAAAATGAAGTGTAAGGTTTTATTTCAAAATAATTCCCATGTAGCAGTAAGTTACCTAGTATATGCATTAACTATAAAAGACTTACTTATGCCCATCAGCAAATAAGCCATTCTTTCATTGTCATATACCCAGCAAGCTCCTTTAATTTCACATTCATTAATATCCCACAGGGTACAACTGCTGTCTATAGCAACACCGAACAAAATTGGTCCAGGAATAGTACCTAAAAAACATAGTTAACATATTAGAATGTTTGAGTTACTTTGCCTACCTGGTTTTCATGCATACAGTGAAATGCCAAGCTGGTGGAGAATATAAAACGGGAGAACCAAACACTAAACAAAACATTTTAATCAAAGTCATAGGCCTCATGTTACATAGTAAGTCTGCACCTAACATCGCTCTCAGTTAATAGGTAGTATGCATAGAGGTAATTTGTTATACAGTTCTCACTTTGTTAAGCAAGAAGTTTATTCAAAGACTTGAGCTTCTTAACTTCCTCAGTCTTCTGTGGGAAAAAAGTAATTAAAATCAGTGGTGAAAACAACTAATCAAGGAATCAGGAATTTAACAAAGGAAAAATGTCCCTTTCTTCATCATACACACCAATCTGTTCCAAATTAAAGTAACTAAAATATTATTATGTTAAATGTTCAGTTACACACTTCTCCCCATTCCTCAGATGTACCACAGCTTCCAGTAAAAATTTCACCAAAAAAACCCCAGTGTTTAAAATTATTCTTGCATAGATTTTATTAACTCTGTGTGATTTTTGTGTGTTATAATGCACAAGTGTCTGGCATCCAGGCATAGCCAATTTTTGATTAAACACACCAGGTACATCACTGCATACCCAACCTAGCCAAGGTTTAAACTCCTAGAGCTAAACAAGTAACTATGTCCCTCACTAGGCCTTCAGCCTAAAACCCCTCTATGATTCCTAAAGCCTACAGCAAAAATCTGTTGCTTGTAAGTAATGCCGTGTAAAGTAATGTCACAGTGAAGTCAGGAGTTAGAAGTCTAGCATAAATATCTGAACTCTGAGTAAAGTGAATTGGAAAGACCCTCATACAACACTGAGCACAGTCTTCCAGCTAATTTCTAACTGTGAGAATGTTTGCTTCTTATTACACTTTATCAGTAGAATGACTTAGATTAATCAGTTTGAATACAGCAATGCAGAACTCACACTGTTAGATATACAATCTCAAAGGAGAGGGAATGGCTGAAGTATTAAATATTGGCATAAAAGTCCAAACAGCAACTGTGTCTAGTCCCAGTCTTAAATTAAATATGCCATTTAAAAACCATCTACTACCAAAATAAGGATTTTTATTATGCCTGAGAAAATTCAAATGCACGAGGACCAGAAAATACCTATGTTTAGCTTTGTTTTACTTAAGGAGCTTCATCTGCCTTACTGAAATATTGGAGATGCTTAGATTTAGAATTTAAATATGATATTCCCCATACTATACTCTGTTTATGTACAATTATCTACAATTTCAATAAATGCTAAAATTAGTCAAAGACATTTTAAAGGAAGGAAGGAGAGGAAAGGGTTCACATATTCACTTTTAACTTCTGGATTTCAGACGTTACATGAAACTGTTTTCTATTACATCAGTTCTTCTTATCTCAGCTTTCAGAAGAGGCCTTCTTCTGGGGAAAGTAGCAGCAGATGCCTTTTACTGAAAGAATGACAGTTACCTGTATTTGTGCTCATAAGAACAAGAAAGGCTACAGAGAGCACGAATGCCTTATTAGCAAGGAATTTGAATCCAGATGGTACCTTACAAGAAGTGTATCCTATAAGACAATGACAGACTGCTTCAAGCTGCTCTGAAAGCTTCTTAATTAATTTTAAAAGTCTAGAAAAAAGTGTCAAATAAGTAGATTATTCAGAGGCAAATATTTCAACAGGAAAGTCATACCCAGTAGTCGCAGAAACACTAACTGTACTCCAAGTGCAAATGAGCGCTGTTTATCTGGAACACACCTGTAAACAACATTTGCAGTTTAAGACAGAGTAAACAAGTCTCACTCCTGTGCTGTTCCCTCAATGAATATGCTTTTTCTCTATATACTCTCTTCACTTGTTAATTCCTGAGGGGTTTAGAAATCCAGTGTGCAGAAAAGCTAACCAAACTATTTCAAGTGGTGTTTAGATAAAAGACACCAGTAGTCCATCAAGAAATTTTAGATTTAACTAAGTTTAACAAAATAGTATAAACAAAAAAGAAGCTTGCTACCCGCACCCTGATATACTGATAATGTTGAACATTTTTTCCATAGAACAACTAAGGAAATTAAAACAGTGCTAGGATACAATCCTGAGCTACTATAGCTAAAGAAGCAATACATTAATTGAGACTAGACTACAGCACAGCACAACATGATGTGTTTCCACAACCTTTGCATACATTCACCTGACCTTATAAATAAACTGTGCTGGCCTATCCTATGCAAACCAATATAATGATTTAACAAGTAGCAGAATTTATCTACTTACCTTTTACCTATTTTTTAAAGATATTTTTCCAGGAACAAACATATTCTCATAATAGTGTCTTAAAGGTGCTACCATAGAGGTTAAATACAATCTAACTTGCTTAATTTATGTAATTTAGTTTCAGAAGTAGTTTATTTAATAAACGGTATTGAAAAACAATGTTGACAAAGACTGTATTTACACATTCAGAAGTTATTCCCACATTCTGGAGTATGTGTAAGAATTACCCACATCAAAACATCGAAGATGAGCTCTTTCCAGCAGTGTTAGAATTCTGTTATCCATAAAGGCAATTAAGAGAAGGAGAATGAGTTTCACATCATGCAGGTGACTATTTATAGAACTAGAACACTGTCATGAATGTATGGTTTATGTTTGAAATTGCACTAAATAGGCTCAATGAAAAGATACCAGAATATACTGTAAAATTCACTGACATTTAGGTATTTAAATTAGTTTTTGAAAAATTAAACTACTTACAGTCCTTTTTTCCATAAAAACTGTTCCACTATTTCAGCTGAATTATATAAGGATTCAAATATGCAAATGCTACTGCTTAGAATTATTGAAATAAAACTACGCCAGCTCATTTTTTAAGATAATGCAGAACTTCACGTCATTCTGCACCCAAACTAATATGACAAGCTGCTAATTTCAGATTTACACCACACCTGGAAAGGAGGCTACTTCAAAGCAGTGTTGTAGGATGTTACTGATTTCCTCAGACGCCTGCCAAGGGGCATCTAGCCACATGCTTATGCATCATGGTTATCTTTTCACTAGAAGTATTAGAAGTACAAGTCAAACTTCAACATAAAGCAAAACAGCTGTAAATTCAGAATGAGAAGCACATTTTAAAAATTAAAACAAAAAAAAAATCTACCTTTCACACAAGTTTCAGCAATTTGAAAGATAGCAAAACCACTGGATAATTGCTATCACATTTTACATTAATCACTACCATACATACAGCATGAATATAATGGGAAGTAGTCTACAGTTCTTGTACTCTTGTAGTGTACAGACTACAATTTTTCAAGCTAGAACTCTGAACTGAGACAGGAATCTAAGGTTGAGAATACAAGGCTAATTGTTATTTTATCCTTTTCCTGATACAATTTGAAATGCTGACACTGTCAATAAACAGGCTAGTCAAATATTTTCTTCATCAAAGCACATGGCACATTTATTCCTTTTTGCTTTAACTAAAACAGTTAAGGGTGCTCCCATGAAATGGACTTTGCTTCATGTTAGAAAGATTTAAAAAAAAAAAAATAGATTCAAAACTTATCTACTAACAAGAGCGAACAGTGGTATGACTGTGGTCTGTTTAAAATACTGCTTGCTTACTACACGATCTTGTTCAAATAGCACAAATAGCACAAATAAAAGTATTCCACTGATATTAGTTTTCAAAATAATGTTACCTTTCTTTCATACCAAAAAACATACCTGAGAATGGCCACAGTTGTTGGAGTAGTAGCCATAAATGTGAAAACAACAGCAAAAAAGAAGAAGGTCAGGAATAAAGGTAAAAATTTGCATTGTGTTGGACATTTCCCAGCGACAGCTTCATGAAGAAAGTCTTCTAAACCATTTTCTCTTTTTGGTTTCCCAATACAAGAACAGTTGTGGTATGTCTACAAATAATTTATAAGACAAATTTAGCTCCAAGAATGACACAAAGTTACACTGTTTTGGTAAATTTTCATTGTATTTGCATCACACAAGACAAGAATAAATACTGACTTTACCATATAGGAAACAGTCAATTTCCTGATGAGCAATGACACTAATTTTTAAAACTGGCTCATCAGAACTTGACTGATCTACCTCACCTGAGCAAAAGGTATTTTTGGCTTTTTGACTTTTTGTATGGCTTTTAGCTACAAGCATAAAAAAAACTTTGCAGATGTCAGAAGCAAACCACATGCAGAGACACAAGCTCTACTCTTAAGACTTAAACAGGAAAAAATGGAAGCAATATAGAACCACTTCTGTAAGTGGTGTACAGGTGAACAAATGCAATATGCTCTTCATCTAAATCTACGGAAGTTTGTTTTCAAAGAAAAATATAATGTATCAGTGAAGTGTGAGGTTTTGACAGCAAGAAGTAGTTAGTCTCCTACATTTTTCTTATGGATAAAACCTCCTCTCATTTTCCAATACAAAAAGAACAAAGGCCTTTCCTAGGTCAGCTTGCCTTTTAGATTTTCCTACATTGCTCCCACATCCCCACTCAAGAGTTTGTTGTACTAGTAGAGACAAACACAGAAAGCCCCTCAGTTCCAGGAAGGCTTGATAATAACCTAGGCACTTTCAGGACTTACCGTTCCTGCATCAGGGTCTACTGTCATTTAAGTTTTCAAAACTCACAGAAGCAGGTTGTCATGTATACAATAAACATTGCATTTTGCTTAAAGAGCTACATAAGAACTTCAGGCAATGTCAAGACAATTGCTGACTTTTCTGATTGTCAATTTTATGTAAAGTACATTTAGATTTAGCTTATTTTCAGCATTAGAAAGTCTGGTAGAAGTACATTTACAGAATGGCATCACACAAGTGAGAAACACTGTGGCTAACCAGTAAACCTTTACAATGAAAGAAGGCCTAGAGGTGGGAAAGAGTGATGTGCACAGAAAGTTCAGAGAACAATGCAGGCTGTGAATGATTAGAACTTTGCAAAGAAAGCTATATGGAAAAGAAACAGCTCTGCCACTTCAGGGAATCAACAGTAATGTAAATGCTTCTCTCTGAGTTCATTAAGAGAGTGGAAACATTTTCCAAAGTTAGCTAGGCCAGCATGAATATGGGGGATGAAGGGCAGGGGATGTGGCTCACCCCAACAGACTATAAAAAGCCAGACAACTACCAGAAACATTTCAGAGCGCAATGGGCTTGATGTGGCTTCAACTCATTCATGTATGCCCTCTCAACAACTGGGGAGGCCCAGCATTGTGACAGTGAATGTGTTAAGAGACCAGCAGTGGGAGCCATAGTGGTTCCATAAGTGAATTGTGTATCGTAACTCCTGGATTTTTCTAAATACAACCTATATTTGTATTGTAGAAAAGGACATTTTGAAATACAGTGAATTTTATAGAAAACCAGAAACTATTGTCAGCTATCTTCATTGCATAAAGTACCTTTTTCATGTTGTTAAAATGGTATGAGGCACATCCTGCAAAACAGGGAGAAAAGTACTGGACTTCATCTCTGCCACAAATTGGGTAGTACATGGAGCGCAAACACCTGCAATTAGCATTGCATGGTGCTGTTAAGTTATGTAGAGTGCCTGTTCTGAAAAGCAGAAGTAAAGAGGCATTTAATAAAGCAACTGAAAAACAGAAGATATGTAAATAAGTAATGCAATATTTATAGCATAATAAATTTTAAAATACTCTATTCATGTTATTTATGCACTTAATTGTTTAAAAATAAGCATAGTAGTTAGAGCTCTAGATTTTCCATTTATTTTACATCTAGTTTTATTTTCTATCCAAAGATTATTCCTCCAATTTCCACTTGCAAAAGAGATGACAAAATTCTGCATCTCAGCCCAACTCTTACATTATCCTCTCTCTTCCACTTAGGTATTTGAATTTCTTCATTTTATAATTTAAAAAAAATATAAGATTAAAAACAGTATTTGGAGTTGTTTATTCTACTGATCATACTCCAAGAGTTTCCCCCTTTTTTATTTAAATCTAGTTGCAAAGCCACCTCATTTTTACTATTTTTAACACTGCCATGCCAATCTAAATTGTATAAGCATTCAGACAACTGCACATGTTAAATGCAGAGTGCAATGACACACCCTGAAGGATCTAAAGATTTTCTCTAGCATTTTAGGAAATAACCAGTAACTAACAGAGTTTACTTTAATTCTTTCATACTACATTTACTTTCAATTGAGACATTTGCTTCCAATACAGTTTATCATATGGTTTTATTTGAAGTTGTCCCACTGTATTATTAGCATGAAAAATCATTTTGGCTTTTGTGATGACTGTCCTAGAGGCATAACATAGTGCTTTAGGAGAGAATAAAAGAGAATAAAAATGTCCTTTGATTTTCTAATAGTAGTTCATTAATAAGTAAAGAATTTCCACAGGTTAAAAGTTCAGTCAGCTAAAACCAGATTACTGACACTGCCAGTAGAGCTTAAATATTGTACTGTAAAATGGAAGTTCCACATTAATTATCTCAAAGGCATGCTTCTTCATGAGAATTTGAGATGGCAAAAATACTAATAGGAGAAATAGTTTATCTAGGAATTAATTTACATACAATCAAACTTCAAATGGAGTATTAGGAACATCATAATTACATATAAAATCCATTTTGTTGTAGTACAGAAGAATATCACTAAATTAATTTGTGATTTAAACCTAAGCAAAATAACTTCAATTCTTCTAAGTATGAAAAATGAACTACAGTGCACCATAAGCAAATTCACTCATCACAGATTTGTACATTCAGTGTCTTGCTGGCTTGTGAGGCATGCAAAGTCTAGAAATATTTCATCAATTTGGTGCCATTTGTCCTGTTTACATGTGCAGTGTCTCTTTGCCTCACCTCCAAAGAGGGACTGAACATTTAGTTATGCACAGTCAGAGAAAAACATAACAAAAAAATATACCCCTGGCTTTTCTAAAAAATCTAGCAGATGAGGTCATCAATTGCTCCTTATAAAATTCTATAGGAGTTTTTAAACAAGAGTCCCAGAGACATGTGAAAATGAAAAAGGTACAGAAATAGTCACTGCATTTCTCTTCCTTCAAGTTTTCAAGGAAGCACTGGGCAATAGAATTTGGCAAAACCAATTCTTTGCCTGTTAGACAAAATAAACCATGTTGATTCTGCTGACAGTCTAATTTAGTAATAAACAGTGTTACTAGAAGTAAGATACTGTTTTCATTAACACAAACAAGTGATCCTGTAGTCACATAAATTCTGAGACTAGACCTGCAAAAGCTTTCCTCACCTTTCCAGGCTATTTTTCAATAGGAAGATAATGCTTGCCATGAAGGATTTCTTGAAATACTCCTCAAAAATCTACATGAAATTTCAAGTCAACTCTCAGAGCAGTCTCATAATTTATTATAACAGAAGCATTTGTTCACTAGCATAAGCAGGACGCAATACTTGGCTCCTTGTTCCTCCACCAGTTTATAAATTTATTATTTTTTTAAAGCTACTGCTACAATTTTATTTCTTCATAGGAAACAGTTTAAGAACTGGCACTGTGTTAGGGCCACAGACTATTCCGGTGCACATGTCTAGTAAAGTATAATCCAACATATAACACTGAATAAGCAGAACTGAGCCATTTTTTATAATGGACGCCAAGGGAAGAGATATATTTCAGGACTGGTTAACTTCAAATTGCTCTAGATAGATAAGTAGTCTTCAGCAACAGCTAAGCTACATAACTGATGAAGTTACACAAAACTGTAAAATACAAGTTAGCTGTATTTAACTTATGATGAAAATCAGTTCAGCTCTAACTTTTGTCACCTGCTTATCACAGGACCTGATATGAATATATGGATAATTTCATGTACCATTTTCTATACTGTTTCTTCACCATTTTATTGATGAATACATATTCTTTTGCTCAATATGTAACTGTAAGCTTTCTACAACCAAAATCATCTGAATTCTGATTCACAGTTCTGAGTTGTCCAAGTCATCTGTCTACTAGAATTTTTTCAGACACTGAAGCAAAGCCTTATTTTAGTCAGATTTCAACACTGGCCTTTAAATTACTGTCAATTTACACAGCAAGTTGTAAAGATGAAATCAGAATGAGTGGTAATTTGGGCTTTAAGGATTTTTATTTTCTTTCAGTCACAAGAGTAGAGAACTTTGTTGATTCGCTTTGCATACAAGTAAATTTCTATCTTCCACTAGCTTGCATGGGCATTAGAGGCTACAAAACCAATTCCATCTTCTGCATTTTCATGGTACGTACCATGCCATTGTGTTAGTAAAGTGTACCACTCCTCTTCCCCATCTAATTTAGCTTCAAATGCCCTTTTATGCATTGGAGAAGAACAATCAGATTATGCTTTTATACAAGATAGTAGTACCTAGCTTTTGCATAAAATGGGGGATTTGGGAAAACTAAATAAAGACGTTGGTAAATTATTTACCAACTTACACAGCACACAATTCATGCCTATGATTTTTTCAGATGGCATCTAGAAATCCCTAAGTACCAGCCTATTAGAATTATTTTGAACAGCACCATCTGGCTCCTTGGCAGACCCTCAAACAGCTGGTGTTGCCTCTGGCTCTGTTAATTCATGACAGGGTAACTCACCACTTGAGAGCAGAATTTTGGAATAGCTAGTTGCCTTCTTTCCATTTTTAAACAGTGCTGATGTTAATATTTGAAACTATGGGAATTGAATAAATAATAATATTAAACCCAAGAGTTTATTAAAATATATTTACCCATTATATGTCTCAGAGACACCTGCAAAAGGTTCATTCCCACATTTTGCAAATAAAAACACCGTGTTTAATATTAGGGCCACTGAATAGGTCCTTATTGTGAACTTCATTATGCCTTTGCAATCCATTTTGCACTTGGAAACCAAGATACCACTTATGACTTGGCCTAGGGCTGCTGCTGGAATTAGTACAAGTCCTAGAGGAAAACAAGACAAGGAGCAGTTACATAAAAATGCAAGACATAATTGTGAAGCAATTAAGAGTGCAATTTATGCTAAGAAAAAAAATCAAAACAGTTACCTGCAAAATGCAGTCCATGTGATATTGTTTTCAAACCATACTACCAGAATCTACCTGCATGAGTAATTTATTCTACTGTTACATCACCTTTAGCCTTTCCAGAGGTTTAACTGGAGAGTGTGATTTATAGTTATCCAAAACCCAACTTCAACACAGCCAAACTAGATGACTTAGGACCACTATGG
This sequence comes from Cossypha heuglini, assembly GCA_027576195.1. Lineage (NCBI taxonomy): Eukaryota > Metazoa > Chordata > Aves > Passeriformes > Muscicapidae > Cossypha > Cossypha heuglini. The sequence continues at coordinate 1,562,999 of JAODKT010001782.1, read as the reverse complement.
TGCGGGACTCTCTGAACACCAGTAGGCGTCTCCATGAAAATAGAACATCCTCTTTCATTCTTTCAGTGTTTTTTTGACATGTCCATGTTCTTTCTTATACGTCTGTTATGAACTTTTTAATAAGAGAATATAACCATTATTATACAAGAGACACCATAACATGCTAGAAGACACCTACTGAAAGATTTAAAGAAGTCTAGATCAGTGGGGTCTGTTTTGCTGTCATAGCCCATATAGTCCACAATGATTTATTCTCTTTGCACTCCAGATAAATAACTGAGCATTTTAATATGGCTAATCTATAATATAAGACAGAACTCAGTATAACTTACACCATCTTAAGACAGCTAACTTTAGAGACAGCTCAGGCACAGTAACAAAACTGCCCAGGCCACAGACCTGGGCATTCCACAAACCATAGTCAATGATAGTTTAAATAGTTTCCATGGTCATTGGTAATGCTTAGACTAATAAGCTCAATTCAGGTACAGCCACTTTCAACATTAGTGCAAGCATTTCTTTAAAGCTGTACATTTAATAAGCACTGTCAATATTTTCAACTCAAAGACATTCAGACAAAGTCTATGGACAAAAAAAATGCAACACTCAATTTTCCACTTCACTCCTAGTTCTTGATTAACAACTGAGCATGTATTTCAATGTGTTTTTATGTAAAACTTGCAGATGCTTTGCTTTGATGCAACAATACTATCTAGTATTGCCCAGAGAAGTAATTCAGAAATCTTTCCCAAACACATTTCTGTTGGAGAAAGAGCAGCTCAACTACCATAGTTATATATTGCACCACTCTACAGCTTAGCAAGACACATTCTAGAAATACTAAATCTGCATATTGCAAGCATCTGTTGACATTATGGACATTTCTGTCTTGATCTGGTTGCCATTCTTCAGAATTCATTGTGTCAAAGTTAATCATGTGAGCCTACTGAGTACAGCTCTTCCATCAGATGTTTTCTGTTTCTCCACCATTCAATTTTTCATAGCTCTCTCCTGTTCTACCTATTACTTCTGCTATCAGATAATAAATAGGTGACAGTAAGCCAACTATAGAACCAGTTATATAAATAGACTTGTTAAATATTCTGATTAGTCATTTTATTGCAAACTCATTGTATGCCAGTGTGGAATGAAAGAGAGAAAGGTAAAGTCAACATCTTATTTGTGATAAGAACTAATTTTTTTTCTAGCTGCCCTTTATCTTGTTTGTTTTAGTAGGGAGTAAAATACTAGCGTTCTTTCAGCCAATTTTAAATAAGGGAAATGGAACATTTTTCACCAAGAATAAGAAAGGAATAAACTACAGTTTCATCAGCACACAAAATCCTCAGTCTACTTTGAATATGAGTATCAAGTTTTCAGAACCTGCAAACAAACAGAGCTATTCCCTTGGCAAACTAAGTATTAGAGTACTTAAGAGCAGGCAAGAATAACAAAAATACTGTTCTGAATACTGCATTCCATCTAAGTATATCTCATATAAAAAAGATACTCATTATCTTCCACCGATAATGTTAATGAAGTGTTCAACACAATATATTTAAGATTTAAAAATAAAAAGCCATATTACCTCCAAGAGTTGCTGAAAAACTTGACGACTTTCCAAACTGATTTTCTATAAACTTTGGTAGAAATGTGGCAAATCCAGTGGCAACTAAAGCTTCTGAGGAACTGGCTATTATTAGACTCATAAGCACTGGATTCCTCAACAGTATCTATGGGGAGAAATTATCATAATGCTCTGGAAATTATTTGATTTTGGTACCAAGTAGAAGTCATTATATTTTAAAAGTAGATACTCTGAAATGGAACTTCAGTAATATGGTTTTCTAGCAATCTCAGGCATCAACAAAATGAATGTGCATTGAATTATCAGTAACATTGAAGTCTTCCCTATCACAACATAATAAGCCATTTCTAAAGACCTCTAACATCTGAAAAAGAATTTCATTTCTCAGAATATATTCAGTTTCAGGAAATTTGAGATTTTTCTTACCAGGAGAGCCATAGGAAAGTCTTTAAAACTTTGTCCAATATTGTTCATCTGAACCAGTACCTGACTTCCATCATCATGGGTTTCAGAGATTTTTTCAGCCTGAATTTTTGCAGTTCCTACAAATGGTCATATTTATCAACAATGAAAACACTGAATACCTGCACTCTTAGACAACGTCAAAAATCTACAAAAATTTATGTTTCGTTTAGTTGGGAAAACTGTTTCAGATATTACAGGTCTTCTTGCCTGTTTTATTGGTACAGAATTTTAAAGAGATTAGTAATGTACTGTTGAAAGAAGATTTTTGTTGAAAGCATTACACTTCCTTTGCAAGGTTTTGGCTACAATAAGATATTATCAGGAACATCTCAAAAACTTCAGAGTATGCTGAAATACCTTTTTTATTTTTTTAAATCATCCTCACATTCTCCCATTTCCTACTTTATTTTTTTTCTTTTCCTCCATCATTTCTCCTTCAATATTAGCATAGTAAGTCCCTTTGGATGCTTATGGAATTTCTACATTGTTCTTGGTGGGTAACACAGAAGCTTTAAATATAGTCCTGGGTGCTTAGCTACAAGCATCTTTCAAACTTTCACCACCAGTCTCCACGCTGAGCTATATGTTTCCAGTCCTACTGTAAATCATTATAGAGAATCATAGAATCATGGAATGGTTTGCGTTGAAAGGGGATCTTGAAGATCATCTATTCCCAAGCCCCTGGCCATGGGCAAGATCACAATACACAAGATGATCCCTCACCACATTTTAAAGGCTGCATTGAAGGAGGAAACAAAAAAAAACCAAAAAACAAAAAACAAACTCATCCTCAAATTTTAGTCAAAGGCAGTTAACTGAGAAACAAAATCAAAGAGGAAACATTCAGTCCAGTATCTATAACTCGCAAATATGAACAAATGTCTCTTCCAAAGTAGTCAAGTATTGCTAAGCCTTTACCTGGTAGGTGCCTTGGAAAGCATGAAAAAGGTATTATAAGAAGCCAAACTGCAAAAAAACATGCAAGAAATCCAATCCACCATGCTCCAAGCCAACGTGGGTCATCTTGATCCACCTTTGAACTGGAAAAGTAATTCAGATAAAGCAAGTTTACCTTTCTGAATTTCAGATTTCAGTGAGCTGGAATATTTCCTTTTAATACTTATTTAACAGAAAGCCTTTTAATATTGCTGTTTTCTTAGTTTGACATGTTAAGTTTATGGTTTGCTTGTTTAAACCTACTTCACTGGGCAATTATAAAAATATTGAATTCTACCAAATGTAGCCTTCAGTAGTTACTGTCATTCCAATTTAAAGATTACTCTTTGACTTAGATTTCAAGATTCTGAGGCACTATGAAAATACTGGAAATGCTGGATTTAGAACAATTCCCCATAATCAATGAGTTATATCAAAACCAATTCAGAAGTTCAGGATGCCATTGCATGGATCTGAAAGCTCTAAAACAGAGGAAATAAAAGTGTAAATGAAGTTGCTGGTTTAGACACTAGTACAATTCATAACACTTCTTTTAAAAATGGACAATTATTCAACTGATAGATTTTCTAGCAAGCTCTTCCCTAGGAGTTAAGGAGCAATATCCTAACCCTCATATTCCAACTCGAGGAAACAGTTCCACAAGAAATCAGTAGGTGCAGCTTAACCCCCAATAAATGACTAAGCAAAAGAAAAAGAATTTTTTGCTACTGACGTTTAATGTAGCTAATATTTAAATGCTAGAACTAACTATTTGCACTACAGAGAAACTTTCAAACACAATCAAGTCATTAACTCTGGCAAATAACTCACTTCAAGCGTAAGCGTAACTTGTTTCCATGCTAATGAAGCTCTTGAAAATACAGTATTTTCTAAAAAAAATTCTCCTCACAGAGAGAAAAGCTGAATATTTTGATAAAAATTATTAGGAAAAGAAAATAGGAAGCAATAAACTAAGTTGTATCTTGCCTTTTGGGGATCTGAATGTCAATATATACTTTAAGCAGTTGCCCTCCTAAGACATAGCCAATAGCAGGACCCAGCAGAGACATGGCATAGCCAATTCCTAGAAGAGAAAATATATCAAGTTCACCATGACTTTCTTAAGTTTTTTTAAAGCTTTCTTTTAATAAAATTCTTAAGCTAACGTCAGACCATAAGGTTTCTATTAGTCAACCTGTTCTTTCACTGCCATTACTTCAGTTATAGCATATAGAAGACAAAATCTGTACTTATGCCTCAACAAGGAAATTTGCAGCTCTCAGAAGCTTCACATCAGAGGTTCAGCAAAAGGCATTTCACTGACTGTACCTTTAAGCATTATTAGATTGCTTTTTTCCCCATTTTGTGCCTATCTTTAAAAGATAACTGGCAAAAAAATATTTAGTTGAATTATGAACATTGGTTATTAACTGTATTAACCACAATCTTTAAGAACTTGCTTATTTATATTTTTGAATCTTAAGTTGTTTTCTAGATCTTCTAAAACCAGAAGACAGAGTTACATGAAAGTATTACAGGAGTATTATCTGCCTTAAAATACAAAACTAAGGCTCTTAACAGCTCACAACAGTTTAAAAGAAAAAATCAAACAAACAAAACAAACAAGCCCCCTGACCCCCTCCCACCAAAAAAGAAAACACCAACCTAAAAAGTTGCAGGTGTAATCATACCCTGCAAAAGAGTACAAGACTTCTTTGATGTCACAATGTGACACCAGCGTACCTGGCCTACTAGACAGATTGCTGTCGCAGTTTAGCACTCACTGACAGCAGGAACACTGTCTCTGCAGATGAAGTCATGCAATTAATAGCAATTAGATCCATCTTTAATTAGTAAACATGTATTCCTTCTGTTTCCCAAGGTGGAATAATCTGGATTTCTCATTTGTTTCTGAAGTGTATGGATCAAAAGTACTTAATTTCCCTTTAGTTAATAAGAGAAAATGATGGGGGAGTCAGGAAAGTGAGAGGAGTGCAAGAGGGTAAAGCAATGCAAAATGTGACAGTCAAGTAAGTAAAAATAAATATTGATTAGATATATCCCAGGTTTTCCCACATTTCAGAAATAGTGACATGGTCATAGGAACTTTCTGAGTTAAGTTCATATTCATCCTACAGAACTTCAACCTGAGCTTAGAAAGTGCCTATTTTCTCCCACACACTCAATTTAAATACCACTTGGAATTGTTTAACTTCAGTGGCTCTAGTTGTAGATGTCCCAGACCTCATGAAAATGCACCCAGAAGAGAAAGAAAATACCAACTTCTGAGTTGCAGGCCTAAAGTAAAAAGGTGCTAGCAGCTATTAATGGACAATTTTAGGAGTGTGTCCTGGGTTTATTTTGGTTTTGTGGGGGTCTTTTTTTTTGGGTTTTGGGTTTTTTCCTGCATTGCGTAAGCCTTCTTGTATATGGTAAAGCAACACAACATACTTTAACATTTAATGCATTGCATGAAGCAAGAAAAAGCATCAAGGCTTAGTTACCTACCCACTCACTTGCATTGCAGTTTTGTTATATTAGGCAGAATGCACTGCTCTTCTGAACTCAACTCAATTGCCTGAAGACAATGCATGCATTAGTTTATTGTATTGGTCTTTTTTTAAAAGTATGAACACTGATACCATTATCTGGAGTTTTCAGGTCACTGCTTTTACCCCAATTTTGCAGACAACCCTAAATCTGCTCTATTTATTTTAATGGTTTCAAGGGAGGAGGCAGAGGAGGAAGAAAAAATAGAGTATAATCTCTCTCAAAATAAAGAAACAGGAAAAACAAAACCTGTCTTCGTCATCTAAGATTTATCACATGAACCTATCCTATTTGTTGGCATCAAATGAAGTAGCTTGCCTAGAAAAACTGTGCAAAAATTGCATGCAAATAGATAATGATTTCAATTTTGCCCCTTAAAATATTAATTTTGTCTGAAAACAGTCCTGGAATTTGAGAAGTTTTGAACACCTCCTGCAAGTTACAAGTATAGGTAATATGTTTTTAATCTGCTTATATATGAAAGAGGGGAAATAAATATCTTCATACTCATAGAAAACAGATGTAAAATACAATGAACTTGGCAATAAAATGGCATATAACCTAGAGAATGGTGACTGAAAAAGATAAAAACTTTAGCTTTTAAACAACTCCAATGAAGCAATCTCTGTACTTCCAGTATAGCCAAGTGCCAAATTTGTATGTGGATAGAGAATTGGATTGATCACATGAGGCACACCAGTGTTTATGCACTGAATGGGCAGCCTACTATTAGAAGGTAAGTAAATAAAATTATTAAAGGACACAATATGATCTATCTACTGATCTGACTGACAAACAATATTTTTCAACTGTGTAAGTTTTTTTCTACAACTTGTTCTGTTGTTAACAGACCAGCCACATTAACCATTTAACAATTTTCAGTTACTGACATGAAAAAGTCATAGGAGGGGTGCTCAAAGTAGCTTTACCAGGCTCTACAGAATAAAAATTGAAAAGACTAAAGCATCCTTATATGTAAATTGCAGAGTAACTGATGTAGAAATACTTTATGCGCATAAGTAATAATTACAAGATTGTTTAATTAGAGGAATTCATAGAAACACCTGGAATGCTATGATCTATCCAGACAAAGTATTATAAACAGTTTTAAGTTACCTATATAGAGGGAAGCCTTGTGTTTTGGGACACTGTCATCAATAAAAGCTGTCCCCAAAGTATATAGTGGAGTTCCTCCAACTCCCAGCAGCAGCTGTCCGAGGATAAAGACATACAGATACTTGTGAAGTGAAGAGTCTGTGCGGGCACTGCAAGTGGCATTAGCAAAGGTGGTTTCTGCAGTTGGGCATGTGTCTGAAAAAAAGAGACAGAAAGATTATACAACTCTGTTACCTACCTCATCACAGTCCAACTTGAAGAATAATCTGTACTGAAAGCTAAACTACAGAAGAATGCTGTTATGTTAGGCTCCCATTTTAATTTTCACATTTATTAATATAGCAAATATGCCAAGCTTTCTGTGATCACATATCCCCCAAAAGAAATACTAGCAGGGCTTTTTTTTTTCCTCTCCAGGCAACAGGAATGAAATAGCCTTATAAATATGCTTTGACTTGTTGGAAGTATTATTGATCAGATGTATGAAAAACCAACCAACCAACCACCTGTCAAATGGTCATTCCACTAGTTGTGAAGACTATGTAACAGCCACTTAATTGTATTCTTGTACCTTCTAAAAATTCTGAGGAGCACTAACTTCCACTCTAAAGTGACAGAGCAGCCTGAACAACCTGAGGAAATCTGGACCTGATGGAAAGTGCAGTCTGTCATTAGCAAAGAAAATACTCCCTTTATGTTCACTATTTTGAGAAGTGTTTGCCTGTGAAAAAGCGAAAAACCTTAAAAACCTACACCACTATCTCTCTTGAACACACATTGGCATGTCTCTAGAAGGAGAAATTAATGTAAAGCCTCTGTACTTGTGCACACACACAAAGAGGAAAGTAGTGGTACAGCAGCGTAAGGTTGTGTCTGCTGCTGTAATATTTGGTACTACAAGGAAGGAACAGAAAAGAGGAACTGAAAACAGGGAGTATTATGTTGTCTTCTCCTTTCTCTTGCTATCATTGAGCTTTTGGTAGCAGAATACCAAGAGATAAGATATAGGAGAAACATTTCTATGTTTCTCCACATAAGAGCATAAAACCTTAAGAAGGAGGATAAACCTATCAATTTGGTAGTAATGAGCTCCACTGAATAAATACATGAAAATGTCTTCCAGGTCAGATAAGTAGACTGATTAATTCACACTATTTCACCACAAAATTATTACAGTCTTTCCTTAGGCCCTTTTACATCTGAGAACACCTTTTACTTACGCAAAGAAGGGGCAAGATCAATCCACACTTTGGGCTTACAAAGCAAAGCATAAGGAAGTGCTGGCCACACACTAGGTAATTAAAGAAAACTTATCTTAATCAATACTTTCTGCAGCGCATAAGAGGTGATACAGTGCCGTTGCACAGAAACAGGTCAACATGTGGGATAAGAAAACCTCACTTCAAAAGAAAGAGTCTTTAAAGTTTTCCTTCCTTTCTGCTAAGCAAGGATCCTGGGTAATCTGTTCCAGTGTTGGCCCCAATGTCTTCACAATGAAGTTACTTTCCTAGTGCCAAGTGAGAACCTACGATTCAAATTTGTTGTCACAGACATATTGAGACATGTTTAATTTTTAAAATAAAATCCGTTAGTGAAGTTTAAAGGTACACTGCTTATAATATTTGCAGTTTTCACAGTCCTCTGTGCCATCTGATTAAACAAATTAAGTTGATTCTGTTAGGGATGCACCAGCAGAGGGAGCCCCTTACTTCACATACAGGAGCCAGCTAGAAAAGTTACCAGATCAAACAGTTGGTTGCATCCGTATTACAAATTTGAGTTTAAAACCTTTCTGGAGAATAGAAAACACATTTTTACAGTGGCTGTAATAAAATAATATGCAGATCATTGATTAGAAAATCTTTCACTATGAAATGTATTCAACTATTTCTAGGAAGTGGTATTATGATAAATAAATTATCAAATAGATTTGTATAGTAGGATATGTGTATACTCAGAATAATAGTAAATTATTATCTCAAGATAAAGGAGTAAGTTCCAGGAAGTCTGTAAGACTTATGCTAGAGACTAGATGTATTTTGTATTTCAGACTAGACTTATTAATTAATATGGCAGCCACAGTAAATATTGCATTAAACTATTCTTAAAGGTTACCCCGCACGAAAAACTCACTGTACTGACATATGACAAACATTAATAATCAAGTAACCAACTAGTAAAAAGACCTGTTCAGAAATAAACTAAGTGATAGATTTTAATATGAACCTTCAAATACAAGCTTAATTAAAAAAAAAATAAGATATCTATAAGTGAGTCACACAAGTAATTAAAAACGAAGGCTTCTGGGGTCTGGTGCTATTAAATTCTGCAACTAATTGTATAATTCAAATGTTTCATCAACCTCAGAACTAGATAAACCAGACACCCCATAATCCTGTGCTGGGGTTTACTTGACAGTTAAGAGATGCTGTTGCACTGCAGCTGAATATTTATGTTGACTGCCACAGTGCAGACACTCCTTGCATTCTTAGTAATTTATCTTTGATAGTGTTTTGTTTAAGTCAGCTTAAGTTCTTAAATGTGCTCACCACAGGAACAGCATAAGCACCTGCATTACAACAGTCAAAACAGCAGGCAAGCTGTTAGCTAACAGCACTATGGTGAAGAAACACATTCCAATTCACAAATTCCCCACTCTTTTAGATTTCAAAAGTCCATGTAGAACATTGTCCCTAGTAAAGGTATCAATAGATACAGCCATCTTCAATGATGGATGTTGGAAAAACAGTAACATGTTCTTTGGGATTTCAACTAAAATTGTTTGAAAGGAGAAAGATCAGCTGCAATAGTTGGTAATTTGCTCTCCCACACTTATCTAGTTCCAAATGAAAAAAAAAATCAAAATCAGATTTAAACTTTTATGTATTAAATTCAGTTTCCCTTTCATCATAGTGAAGTAGAGGGGTCAATACTGAAACCAAAATTAAAGGGAAATGGGACAGTAACAGTGCGAGGAACAAGTGACCAGCTATCCCTCTCCCAAGAGCTAACAAGTAATTATGTGCTCATAGCCCCCAAAACACTAAAGATGGTTTCTTTTGACTTTGTTCAGTTAAATTCAATTTCAGATCTTCATTTATTAGATAGCAAAAAATAGCTTGCCCAACCTTTTAAGCTAACATCTAGACAGCTTGTAGAAATTAACAAAATGATTACTACGAAAGAAATGAATCTGAGAATCAACAACCTTTCATCATCTTGTTTAATAGCTACTAATTTTTTTTACTGAGCACGCTAATATGCTTAGCCATTGAAAGCATGATTTTGATTAAAGACTGCAATAACAAGACAATCCTAAAAGATTAAGTCATCCGGCTTTAAACATATGTGAACATTTCTGATTTATAGGTGTGCCACCAAACTGAAACACAAATAGTTGGCATTAATCACACTGCTCTAAGTCTTGTTTTGTGAGAAAAGTTTAAGAACTGAGACACAATTCAACCTGTGATTTAAGTACTGCTTTGTTCAGTACTGGTTGTTTCCTCTTTATTTCAAATAAATCCACAAGTTAAGATTAACTTCTTTTTTAAAAGAACTTAGAGAAACTTTCTAATTAATTAATCAACATGCCTTTAATAGTTCAAAACAAAGAAATGCAAGGAGTAGTCACCTTTCAGGTAAGATGGTAAGTCTAAGTAAGCTTTACTAAGTAAAGTCAGCTTTAACGTTTCTCCTATATTGCTGACCTAGTTTGATTCCTAGTCACAAAGAAATGTCAGATAATTCTTTCTTTAAAGTGAATTTTAATTACATTCATCAAGGCAAGAAAAAAAAAGCATTTTATTCAAATATTGCTTAAGAGTAAGAATTGATACTGACACTCAGATTGCTTCTGAAAAAATAAAGCTCACTGTACAGAGAGGCAGCTCTTGGACTTATGGATTTCAAAGAATCAATTTTCAGTTACAGATAGCACACTATTTTAGGACATTGACAGATTAACTGTGTTGTACCAAATAAGGAGTTGCACCAAGTAGATACAGAAATTTTAATTTTTATAGGAATTTTCAAAACAACCAGAAGCTTACCTTCAATTTTTCCTCCATATTGGTATTTTCCACTACTGAAGTGTGGTAAGGAAAATACAAGTGAGCCCACTCCTAGCATAAATGCTGAGAAAGCAAGCCATCGTGGTTTGTGCCCTCTTTCTCCAAAGTAAGATACAAACAGCGACAATATACAAAAAGCAATGTCATAGCTTGCAGAGATTAAGCCAGTGAGAGAACTGTTCAACTCATAACGCTTCTCAATTGTTGAAATACTAATGTTAATCAGGCCATTTACCACAATACCTACAAAAATAAAAAAAGGAGGTAATTAGTCAAAGATACTTTAATTCAATAGAGTTACAGATGTAAACTTATCCTTGTGTGACAGAAAGGTTAAAATTAATATATACAAGGCTTCTTTATAAGATATTAGCTATAAGATACAAGTACATAGTAGATCAATACAGTGCCAGCTTAAGCAGCCACATTGCACAGGACCTACATATTTGTCTGAAGCACAGATTTTAAACAGGATGCATTAAGGTGTCATAAAATACTTGAAAGGTAATTTAGTCAAGGTTATAACCTGTATTAGAATACATGCTACGACAGAAGCACATTCAGGACATAGTTTCCAAATTACTGCAAACAACCAACTCCCTACCAACACAAAAGGAAAATAAAAGAAGGCTTTTGAACGAACATGCATCCTGTGTAATATAAAAAAGTATAAAGCTTTAAAAAAATTCTTTATAACTGTTTCAGAGCAGCCAAGCAAAAAAGATTTTCCCCTTGAATCTGTAATTTCCCTGAAGCAAAAGTATGAAACAACTTGGAAAAAAGTCATTGCATAAGCTGACCTACTGAGGAGTAGATGAACCGCAAAAAATTAACTAAAAGTAGAACTAAGCTACAATTGCCAGTGCATGCTTAAACACTCTGTCCATTTTTACAAAAGCATTGTCTGTAGACTAACTTGAATCTTCTACCCCACTTCACATTCTGTTTCTGTGAAAAAGACGAGGTAGTTTGTTTTTAGCAGTCCCAGAATAGCATTCAGTTACAAGATAAATAGCTGTAATTATAATGCTGTCAGATAACTTTATCATAGTCTAATTACATTGCGCCTATAATAAAATATATACCTGAAAAAAAAATTGTGAAGCCTTAGAGTCAGAGGTACAAGTACGTTTGTTCTGTAACCTTACAGATGACTGATGAGGATCTCCCCTGACACAGGCCCTACAGTTACTCTTACTCTAAAATTAAAACATTATTTTCTATTGTCATTCTAAGAGGAGAGCACAAGACTAGTGACGGAAATGTGTTTAAGTTAGTTTTCAATAAGTATTGCACCATCCGTAAGTACAACTACTTGAGGCAAGCTTCAACATCTCCTTAGAGCACTCTAACGTATTAAAAGAAATTACTCCAAATAAACCAGCTGTTTTCTAATGGCCAAATTTCAGTTTTCTATATGAAAGCAACTCTTGGCACAATCATAGTTCTAATAGCCTACTATGGCCTCTTTATTAAGGCTGAGAATTTCACCTGTCAGTTTAGTCATCACACTTAAACTCATATGGGATTGACACAAGTATTCAGGTGTCCTTCCAGTGCCATTAGTTACACATTCAGCAACTTGATTTTCCTCTTAAGAAGCATTAACCAAAGAACAATATCAGCATGAAGGAATGAACAAACAATTTTTTTTCCCATCTGCCAGAACTACAAACATTTACTGAGGCTTTAAAACACTTGTATGAAAATGTGCTACACAGCAAGTGGATTACAGAGCTAGAGGGCATTGTCTTTTACCTGTAGTTTTAGTCCCTACCTTTAATTTACATCCTAAATGCCATAAAACCTTCCATTTAATTATACTGGATAATTAGACTTCATCTGTAAAATTCAGATGTGATGAATGTCAGCATAACTTCTCCAATTACATCATCTAGTGATTAATCACTAAAGTCTCTTCAACAGACAGAACCTGGCTGATACTAACTTGATCTGATAAACAAATTCTTAAGGACATCCCAACACTAAAAACTGTAGTATAGAAATTAGTTTTTAACTATCCTCAACCAAAACCTTGTTGTCCTGCTACATCTGTTAGAGATTTAGGTACAGTGTGTACTGACACATAAAATCCAGATTAATTATAAACCCCAACTTCATTTGCTATCACAAAACACAAGAGTACTTTTTTTCTTCATCCATTCAACAGAAATATGTGTTTTACAGTTGTTATAAGAATGGTGGCTTTAACAACAGGCACACAAAAATAACAATTAAAAAGGTCTTGGTAAAAGTACCTGGTCTGATCAGCCTATAAAATATTAGTGATATTCAAAGATTTTAAGCGGATTAGACTGAATTAGTCACAAACTCTGGTTCTGTTGTTTTATTTACTTAAAATTACTAATGACATGAGAAACAAACAGTCCTTCTTGTACACTCAAAATAGTGAGATAACATCTACCTTGTTTTCTACTACAGCTATGCACTGCAGCATATCCAGCTACTGTATTACTAGATGCAATCATACATTTAGGCAACTCTAAGCGCCATACAGAAAGCAGGTATTAGTCACGTGAAAAACATTCTAGGCAAAGTAAATGTTTTGTATTCTGGAAATACAGGTTTCATATGTACTTGAAACAGAAAGGGCCAGAAATTAGAGCAAGTTCCACCTGAAATCCTCTAAGAAGCTGCAACACAGCTTATCAGGCGCTAATGATAGCAATCTATTTTAGAGAGCAGCTAGAAAATATTCTGACAAATACATGCTTTCAGTTAGATTCACAACATACCAGGTCACTGCAGATAATCACCTACTATGTTCACTCATTTACAATAAGTCTAGTATAACAACTTATATTCATCAAAAGTGTGTTACTTTTGGATTACTTCATTAATCTTCAACACATTAAGAAATAATCTTTTCTAGAGGTGCATTAGGCAAGTTTAATAGATATATCTTATCTTCCTCAGTGATAGTTTCTGTAATTTGGAGTGTAAATCAAATTATTAGACCCAAACTAGAGTACAGTATTAGGTCACATAACTGCAAAATCCTAGTTGTGTTCTGTGTGCTTTTATCTAAACTCTGAAGCTTCAAGACCTGAATGTTTTCACAAAGTTTCACACACAAGCCTGAATTTCTTGCTGATGATCCTTGTTTCTCCCACATATCCAAAAGAATTGCAGCTTGCCTTCAGCACCCAGTTTCTTTTATGTTCTAACCAAAGGAAATTATCTTCTCAGAAAATCCAGGTAACACATCAAGAATGTCACAAGATCTGCAATAGCCATGCCTACACCAGCTTCCAAAACAAACATCGTAAGTTTCCTTCCTTTAAGGCCCTAAACCTGAACTAGATTTGTTAGGTGGCTGGCATACATATACAGTTAGATAACAGAAGCAATAGCTGGATGAGTGACACAAGAAATGCCCTCCTACGGGGAGAGAGATTCTTATGATACAAGTTGTTTCAATGATTGGGAACCTATCCAGACTACAACCAAGATTTTAAAGTATGCTGAGTTTATTATTCAGCTCAACAATCAGATCAGAACAGAAAGACTGATTTTAAGAAATTTAGACATGTTAGAAATATTCAAGACACTTTGTTTAGTTTAACAGTCTTTTCAGTGTCATATTCAGGGCATTTTTAATTGCCTACCCATGTTCTTATGCCATTCAAAAAAACTTGTATGTGTATTCTAAAACTCTTCTGCTACTCAGCTACTATTGTAATCTAATTATTTAAGAAGCTCTTCCACAGACACACCCCTCTTCTTTTTATTTATGGAGAAAATTTGGCAGGACAACTGCAACAGTAATTATCTTCTGATCCTACCAGCTGTAGCACTACCTTTCAAAATAAAGCAAGAAACAACAGGCTTATCCCAAAACTTTCTAAATACTTCTTTTCTAACACTAAGCCTATATGCTAAGACAAGATCAGAATCTAAAGGGGGTAAAATCAGAAAAAGTTCACAGAAACAAATACTAAGACACTAGTTCATGCACTGATTCTCCAAGCGTGACAAGTAGCATTAAAATCCTTCTAGGTTTTAAGCAGAGCCTCCAATTCTCTTCTCCTCATACCATTCCAGCTGCCTCAATGTGGTTCGTGGTGGAATGGAGCCATCCATCCAACCCTACATTTCTTTGGTGTAGGGTACTCTCTCCTCTAACGTCAAATACCCAACATTCTCCTCCACCTCTCTATAGAAATCCCTTTATGAGTAACAAGGAGCTTTAAAGCAAATTGTTCAGGAAACACTTTTTTTTCCTAGCAAGTAAAATAAAGTTGAAAGGTTATGAATATGGACTAAATCACTCCTTTTCGCAGACAAGTATCCAAGTTTCACAAATCTCAATTATTTCTATTTTTTTACAGTAATTCTTCTCCTCCCCTCGGTCAACATTTCTGCTTTCTAAGTCTAAGGCTTGCTAAGGCCCTAACCAATCATTACAGAAAACCAAAAACATGAACAAGAATCTCTGAAGTTAAACAACAGGAATTTAGGGCAAGCTAAACTTCAGGTTACTTCCAATGTCAACTTAAATCATTAGTTAAGTTTTAGGAAGATGGCTGCACTGGGATTCACCAAACAAAATCACATGTATTTGCTGTTTTCAAATTTACCCGAAGTTCCACCTAACCAGGCCAGGATAGTGTTTCAATTAGCAACCAGGTAAGAAGGTAGTGGGATACTATAATTTTATATTTATATTGCTGTTTTAATCCCTGGCTTGTAAGTCTCTGCCTGTGTGTGCACGTGAAGCCCTATTTTCCCGTGGCGAGTGGGGACGCAGCATTGACAAGTGCATGAAGCAAACAGCTGATAGGACCGTGGACTCAGCAGTGGTCAATAAAGTACGTGGGAAGAGAAAAAAGGAGAAAGAGTGAAGTACAACGAGTAATAGTGTGCAACTTCCCCGCCCTGGGCACAAGTGTACTTTCTTCCACTAGTCAAACCATTACCTTCACTGTTCAGCAACAGCACCAGAGCTGTAAGTAAGGAGCCCTTTCTCTCCTTACCCACCACCCAAAACATCACCGCTCCTTCTCCGCCTTGCCCAGCCCAGGCTCCCGCCCGGTTCCCCGCAGCCCCGGGATGGGAAACAGCGTGTGCCCCGGGCAGCGGGGACAGCTTACCTTGGAAGATGGCCAACAGGCTGTAGGCAGCCAAGTACCCCTCGGAACTGTTGCAGAGCTGCAGAACTCTGGGGGTGCAGGGGCCCCACCCGCAGGGCCCCTCCCCGGGGTAAGGGCCGGGCCCGGCGGGGGCCGCGGCGCCAGCACCTGCCCTGGCGGGGTCCGCGTGGCACCGCTGGCCGAGGCCAGGGCAAAGCGTCTCGAACGTCGGGTTCTCGATGCCGCCGCTCTTCATGGCGCCCAAGGCCGTTGCCAGCCGCGGCTGCGAGCCGCACTCGTGCCCAACGCTCCGCTAAATGCCCCGAGGGCGGCCCGGCCGCGCCGAACAAGTGGCGCTTCCGCCACCCCTCCCCGGCTCGCCCCGCTCCTGCCCCGCGGCCAGCCCTTCACGGACATCCTCCTGCATCGACAGCGGGCAGGCGTGTCGATGTTCTCCAGCAGCATTCTTTCTGAGGGAAAAAAGAAATAATAGTAATAATGAAAAATCACGTGCCTGAGAAAAGTTGTCAGGAATGTTTCTTTCGAGAAGAGGGAAAAAAACAAAAAACAAACAAACAAACAAACAAAAAAACAAACAAAAAAAAAAAAAAAAGAAAAGAAAATAAAAAAAACCCACCCCAAACAACCA
>JAODKT010001782.1:1519328-1541285 GCA_027576195.1 Cossypha heuglini | reverse complement strand
ATCTATGTGAAGAAAAACCTCAAACCCTTTGTATGTTAACTCTCAAAAAAGAGTAGCCAAATTATGAAGTTAAAAAACCATAATAATACATTTCCATTTCTTTATTTCTGATTGAGAGATTGCATATACCAAATTTAAAATTTGCTTCACATGCAATCTAATTCTGTACTAGATTTTATTTTTTACTTTTATAGTGACTAATGCAATGGAATAACAAGATTTCTGTATCAGATCATATAATTAAAATATCCTGATCATAGCTACCTAATTTGCTGAAGAATGACCTGGCTGGGAAGCTGAAACTCTGAGAAAACAGAAATAAGCCAAACTGAGGGCGTTCTATCAATAAATCATATTCACTTTTTTGCATCTTGTAGTTACTAAAGTAGGTGATGTTCAAGAACCATGCAGAAAGAAAGAGCTGCATTCAACACAAGATTAAATAACCAAAACCTTAATTAAATCTATTTAATAGCCTGAACAGTGACAAAAGAGCTATAAGTTGAAAAAGGATTAGAGAACTTCCCACTAAATGCCCCAGGACACAGTGTAACATACCCACCAGAAGTGTCAGGAGACATGGCACCAACAGCAAGGCATGGGAAGATTTTGACACATCTACAGGCACTTCCCGCTATCACCAGGTTATGATATCCAAGTTGGAATAGCTTCCTTGAATTTTGAATAGTTTGTTAAGCTCAGTTTTCTTCTCAGATTTCTTTCTAGGAAACAAACACACTGTCTTAGACCTCTAATCAAGGAAGATAGTGCAATGACCATACTTTTAACATTTAGAGTCTAAGTTGTATATAGCTAAAATGACATGCAGAAATCTCTTGTGTTCAGCTCTTCCTTTAGTTTTCTATTCATACTTTCATAAACCTTCTAAGACCCAAAGCTGCTGGCTTCAGTTTGGGTAATGGGGCAGATGCTGCTATCATCTTTTCACCTATGCACCTTGGAAAGGGACATTGTAATGGGGGGCAGGAGAACAGCCTATGAACCTGTCTGCTATCACCTTTCAATAGCTAAGGATCAGCTGAAAAGTGGCTTAGTCAAATTTCCCCATAAACACCCTGAATTCTCCAGGTGGCAATTTCAGCACAGGCACACTGAGACTGTGAAATTTCAGGAGGCTTGAGGGAGCAGAAATTCACATCCAGCCTCACAGAGAGTTTTGGAGTAATAAATGACTGTGTAAGGAGTAGCTGTTGTTTGAGAGACCAGGTACCAGAACCCCTAACCTGAGGTCAGGGAGCAACAAGGGGCAGTGGCTGTGCCGAGGACTAGCAGCCAAGAGCAAAGGACAACAGCATGGCCAGGAAGGAACCTTACGGTGTGTCACCAGAGGAAAGTTAAAAATCTCAGGAATAATTGCGGATATATTAAAAGTGAGAAAACAGTCCATAGTGTTTTCCATGTGGCATCAGAAACACAGGGTGGACATTTGCAACCTGTCATAAGAAACAGGATATTGAAGATAATAGAAGCTGTTGCAGAGGACAAACAATTGAGCAGTGGTTGAAGTTTGGAGACAATACAGCTCCATCACTGTTAGACTATGAACTTGAATGAAGTATGTTCATGCCTGGTTTTGTCAAGCAGCAGCACTTGCTGATGTGCAGTTTCTGGGGCGCCAGGCACTGAGGCCATCCACATCACAGGCAGAGGGACCTGGGCATGATGCAGCTTTCAGGGGAAGAAGGGACAGCCCCTCTCCAAAATTCTCCCAGCTCCTGCTCATGCAGCTCAACTCCCTGACCCCTAATCCAGGGCAGCACACAGTTGCACCATGTCAGAGCCTGTGTGGCTACATCCATGGAAACCTGAAGGATGGATAGGAGGAAGGAGTCTGGAGAACTGGACAATCTGGTTGACCTGAGTAAGGAAGAACTCATGTTATGAATATTTGTTCTAATTTTCTTGAACTTCTTCACATCAAATAGCAGCAGCTGTGCATCTTCCCCATCTGTTATTTCTTTAATTACTATTGTGTATTTTTCTTCATTCTTTTCACACCCTTATTTAAATGGAAATGGCAGGCAGCTGGGGACACACATAGTTTGTTTTTGTTATGTCAATATTCTATTATTTTACCTCCAACAAGAAGCTATTAATAATCTTATTTGAACCTGAGATAGTCTTTTCCTTGTTCCAAGCATGCAGCTCGCATTCCATGAAGATGGAGAAGGCTTAAGTAGTTCTCAAAATTTATTCTGACCTTAGAAATTTTTCAGATTACTAGATTACCACCCAGAAGAAAAATGTACAAATGATTTTACTTAGAATATATTCTCTTTGGAAGAGTGCTATATCATCTAAGGAAAACTTTGCAAAGGAATTGAACAGATTGGAAAGCATTCTAAAGAAATGAAGACCAGTAAGTAATCACTTGTAGAACCACTGCAATGTGTATTCACCATCAAGATTGTATGAACTCTCAGTAACTGCAATATTCTTCCATAAATGTAGATGAAACTGTGTAGGAAATACTTTTAGAGGATGTAAAAGGTCACTATGTGCTGATACTGATAAAGGACCTGTGCGCCTGTAGTAGCAGATGATGTGAGGAGCAAATTCTTTAAGTGGAAACAGAAGAGTTGGTAATTTTCTGGATTTAAGTTTAAGCCAAGTAAAATACAATAAAATGTGATATAATAGAAAAGTATGTAAGTATAAACGATGAAAAATTATAAAGTAACATGCGGTTATTAAAATTAATATTAAATTATGTGCCTTAAATAGACTCCTGTTTGATTGGGATTAAACAAAATATGGATTCTGGATGGTTTTTGTAACTTATTATGGCATTTATTTTTCAGGGGCAGCATTGCATTAAACTGTGTTACACATGAAATATTTTAAAATTCAATTCTTAAATAAATACAGTCTGCCTGTTTTGTAAGTTGTGTGGCAGTATGTAAATTGAGATCTTACACATTTTATTATTTAAGCCATAATCTTTAAACTAAGTCTCCAACACTAAATCCATCAATGCAGTGAATGTTTGAAACGTTTGTGAGAGAATATGAACTAAATAATTGGCAGTTGTGAAAGAGAAATTCTACCCACTCAGTCACCCCACAGGTTTAATACTAACATGTGGTCTGAAAAGGATTTAAAGGTAGTGGTCTCCCATGCATCATCCGTGTGCCAAAATCATTCCACAGAGGCTCAGGCTCTGTTTCAGAATCAAATTAAGCATTCCAAAATTCTGGTTTTAACCTTCAGAAATAAACTGATTAGTGAAATCTATAAAACACAGGCTCTCTTTCAGAACAAGATTAAGCATTCCAAAATTCTGGCCTCAACCTTCAGAAATGATTTTTTCTGTCGAGTCTATGAGACACAGACTCTGCTTTAAATATGTGGAGAGGTTGAAGAAGCAGGCAGGAGAAAAAAAAGCTGTTTTAAAGGAAGAGATTATTCAGATCCTTGTCATATATTTTCTCAATTCATATAACTTTCTCAATTCATTATTTATGTTGAAGACTGTTGAAGACAGCCACCTTTATCTGTTAACTACTTTAACGTCTTAAAATATATGTTATTGACACAATTTACATAACATTGTTCTGTGAAATATTTCAAATTCTTCTTGATTCACTTTTATTTAATTTCTGACACAAAAATTATGAAATCAGTTTTATTTCAAATCTGCATATCTGTAAATTTGGACTCCATGCCATAAATATTAATGTCAAATACTGTAGCAATAAGATTTTATCTTCAACTAATAAATACATCAATACAATTGCAACATATACAAAACATTTGTAAATATAAGAAAGCAATCTGCTGATTTTTCATTATCTCATTTTTGTTAAAAAAATAAAAATAAAATTACATTCATATTAGTATTTAGAGGATAATACTTTAAGAAATATAACTTAGTAGAATGTCTCAAGCTGCCAGAGTAATGCAACTGTTGTATGTCTGACTTTTTGAGATAGAGGAGCTGATAAAAATAATGTGACTTATATCAAGTGGAAAAAAGAAACAGACAGATTCTGTGAGGTAGAAGTGGCTGCCCAGAGTCTCAAATATACAAATTTAAATGGAATTTCACTTGGCCTTGTACTGGAAGTTCCAGGAGCGGGCTCCAAATCGGACTGCTGAGAAAAACAAAACATTTTGCCAAGGTTTGTTGTCATTTTCATATTCTGTGTGATGGTATGAATTCATATTTCAAAATAATTTGTTGATTTCTATACTATTTTGTTTATCATTTTTATTTACAAACATTGGTACACTCTGGAAATACCTAACTTGCTACTACTTCTATGGTCTTCATCTGCTTGGAAACCAGTACTTGATTAGCCAGTATTATGTAAATATTATGTAAACATAATAATTGCATTATTATGTTGAGTTAGACCTCAACATAATAATGTAATAATGTTTCTTAATAATGTATTTAGGAAAATGTTAGAACCTATGTTTCTCTTTTTTTAATTTTGCTTATTTGTGAGTATTTTTTCAATAACAAAACTGAAAATGTTTATATGCCTTACAAAAGAAAGAAAGAAAGGAGTTCAGTGAATAAGATGCCTTTCAGTTATCTACTAAAATGTAATTTCTAGTTTTTAAAGGCCTAAGAACACTTAATGGCTAAAGGTGAATAGTGCGTTCCATTATAGCAGTGGTTAAGAGCCTATGATTTCATCACAATTTGAAAGCACAGATGTCAGGTCTATCTATGCTATGAGTTAATAGGGCTTAGGTCAATATCCATTTTCACCCACCTGGAAAGCAACTGCCCTGTTATACCTGCAGTACTGTGTTAAGAACTTACCTGTGACCCAGAAATCTGGGTGATATGATCAAAGCAGGTTTCTCCAGCTTTTTTAGGCCATGTTTCTGTAGACAATTTCACCACAGCTTCAAAAAATTTGCTACAGCAATAAGAGATGGCAATGAAGGGTGATTTGTCTAGTACATGCTAGTAACAGCAGCCTGGAAGGTTCTGTTCTAATGCACACACTGAGGAAAGGTTTGACCATGTTGCTGTATCATGTCACTGTGAGAGGACAGGTCAGTTGTTTGCATATTAGTATAGGTATTACTTTAAAATTTGCTAAAAAAAAAATTGAAATGGCTGTTAATGGTATTAGAACATACCTTTCATGATAGATTTAAAAAAAAAAAAGTAATGTAACAAACAATGGATGTGAGAAAATTTATTTATCTGTGGCCAAATAACTGAAGAGGGAACTGGATATTGCATTCCCATGGAATCACAGAATCAAAGACTGGATAAAAGTAGAAGGGCCCTTAGAGATCATCTAGTTCCAACCTGCTGCCATGGGCAGAGAAATATGTCACTAAACCAGGATTCTCAGAGCTCCATCCAATCTGGCCTTGAACACTTCCAGGGATGGGGCATCCACAGCTTCTCCGCCCTCACAATAAAAAAAAAATTCCCTAATATCTGATCTAAATAGATTCTGTTTTAAACCTGTTTCAGTAACCCTTGTTTCACTCCCCCTTGTCCTACCCCTACATGCACCTGTAAAATGTCCATTTCCATCTTTCTTGTGGGTTCTCTACAGGTACTGAAGGCTGCAATTAGGTCACCCAGAAGCCTTCTCTTCTCCAGGCTGAGCAATTCCAATTCTCTCAGTCTTCCCCCATAGCAGATGTGCTCCATCCCTCTCATCACTTTGGTGTCCATTCTCTGGACTCTCTCTCCAGCAGCCCCATGTCCTTCCTGTGCTGGAGGCAGCTCTGCGGGTGGATTCTCACCAGAGCAGGGCAGAGGGGCAGAATCCCCTCCCTCCCCTGCTGCCCGCGGGGCTCTGGATGCAACCAATACTTTTATTAGGACATAAAGGAATTAAACTTTTCTTTCTCAGTTTTTAAAGCAACGTACACAGTGGCTAGAAGTTCTAATAATGGTCTGCTTCAGCAAGCATTGCCACTCATCTTTGGAACACTGGGGTTTCTGCACACAGTGATAATCTGTTTTATAATAAGTCTTTTATATTATTTCATAATTGGTGTCAACAGTGATATCAGTCATGTATTGTTCTGTCCTAATAACTTAACATTAAAAGTTCAGAGTTATTTGTTGTTGATTTGGGGTTTGGGTTGGGTTGGTTTTTCTTTTTTTTTTTTTTTTTTTTTTTTTTTTTTTGTGAGAGATGTGAATTTCAACTGGCTATAAGAATACCATTTTTAAAGCTGTTTTCTTCTGGAATTTGAAATCAGTAGTATGACTGAAACCTCTCACATAACAGAATACATTCAAATTTGCTATATTCATCTTATTCAAAGAAACTAGTAGGTCCACACCCTCACCGGAATTTTGGGAGAGCACAGAGGAACTCTTTCACAAGAAACACAAAGGAAGTCCTTGACAAGAAGATGTTTTTCTTCTAAACTATGTCTTTCTAGCATTAATATCTTTCTGATAAGTTTCATTCAGGGCTGAATTCAGGGTTTCAGAGGGCTAAATGTGCTTCTATGACAGGATTCATACTGCATGAAAAGCAGACATCCAGTTATGGTGATACTTCTTGAAGTGGATGATCTGATTTGCTATGCAAATACAGAGAAGAAGCCGTGAGACTGAGTCACCTCTGCTGCATATTAAACTAGCCCATTGTTTGCCCAGGGTTGGGCCATTACCGTAAATAAACTATTGCACTCTCTCTTTGGGCACTGCACAAATATTTTTAAAGCCGTGTTTGAGTGTGTTAACAGGTATGGAAAAGCAGAGACTAGTTCTTTAGCTGTCATTGCATGGTGCTCTAAGAGCTTAAACCAGTGATACATCAGCCAGAGCAAGTACATAACTCCTTCTAGCCTCCCCTATCTCTCATTTCTCCTTCCAGAGCTTGGAAGAATCTTCATTTCTGAAAATGCAGTAAACAAACTTTCTTTAATAGCTGACAAATGTGTAAATACAGGAAAAGAAGATTTAATGCGCACAATAGCCATGACTAGTTTATCAAAGCAAAGTCCTCAGAGGGCAGGGTGGCTGCAGTTTTCGCTCCCAAGAAGGAAGCTGAGATATTAGGCACGGCAACTATTTAATGACCACCAAATCCTCTCATCAGCAGCAGATATGGGATCATGACCCACACCTGCCTACTGCCCTGACCCTTCAAGGATTTTCAACTCTCTGTTCTAACTGTCTGTGCCAGTTCCCTGACTCCACACTCTTCTAATTTTTGCATCACAAGAATTTTGGGCTCAATCTTATCAACACTTACTGACACTTGAAGAAATACTGATTTTATTTCTTTTGTTGGAGTCTCTTTTTAAGTGTGTACAAGCAACAAAGTCAGTAAAATATTACGTTTTTACTTGATTAGAAATTACTTTTTTTCACCAATACTAAAAAACAGTCATTACACATTTCTACAAAGTCTTCAACAGTGTTTTTTAAATACTACTCCTCCTCCTGTCTTCAGATTTCCCGAATTATGAATTCTGCTGCATTTAGCTTAATTACTTCCTTTATACCAGTATTGGGTCAGCTAAATATTTTAGCCACAAGAAAGTAATTTTCCCCTATTTCAACATTCCATGTTTGCTGGCAGAAATCTCTTTAGCTTTCATTCGGCTTGAAACTGGAGGTGAGACTGAGTAGTTTTGTTCCAAATTTGTCAGTGCAATTTCACAAGAGTTCTTTGGGCAGCAGCCAGAAGTGGAAATGTAAATATAAAAAGATCAATGCCACTGCTTGAAACATTGTTTTAGAACTACATTATTATGTCTGGGACCAGTTTAAAAAATCCTGAAGACTAAAAGGCAATAAAACATAGTAAAGTAAATCAATGGAGTATATCAATGTCACTGTCTTCATTTATATAATTTGACTCTCTGGCCAATGGCATATTCAAGA
The DNA here is from genome assembly GCA_027576195.1 of Cossypha heuglini. NCBI lineage: Eukaryota > Metazoa > Chordata > Aves > Passeriformes > Muscicapidae > Cossypha > Cossypha heuglini. Next base: position 1,533,433 of record JAODKT010001782.1, on the reverse strand, counting down.
CAGATAATAAGCTGACTCAAGTTCAGGAGGAGAAACTTAATGTAGGTATGTAATTTATATATTTAATGTATTATTTTAGGAGGAACTGGGATTGCTGGACAGTTGCTACATCATTTGCTTGTGAGTTTACGTTATTTGTATTCTGAGTTCAAAAAACACAGTGAAACTTTGTTTGTATTACCAAGAATTCATCATTAGCAAAGATAAGGCTCTAAATAAACACACATGAAAGTCTGAATTTGGCTGTTTCTGAAATAATTTCTCCTTTTTAGCTCATGGTCAGATCTAGTGGGCTTTAAGCATTATGTCTACTTACAAGAACTGAAAGATTGCCTATAGAAATATTAACTTTATGGAAGAATCCTGTTCAATTTGATAGTTCCCAGGACAGACATTATAATAAGACTAACAATAACTTTCTCCTCAGTACCCAGGCAACGTATTTATTAAAACACTTTTCGGCTGCTCCATGGCAAATTAAACTTGTAGAAAGTATTTTCCGATATTTGGCATAAACTATTCAGCAATACAAATCTTTTACATTTATTATTGCCATTAATTAATTTGATATTTTGCATCCATTATTGTCATAATTTCAATTGACAGGTGCTATTTTGCTTTTATTTTGCAGACATATGTACATCTGGTTTGAGGTGGCCTAATGACAAGGGAAACCTCACTTTTTTATGTTGGCATTTGCATTGATGGAAATTAATTTTGTGAGTAGAATGGAGTCCATTTACAAACAGAGTTTTTATACTCAATCATTTCAGTAGCAAATGAGGAAAAATATGAAAACTGAAAAAACAAATAATATAAAATAACATAAAATGTTATAAAAGTTTCCCAGATTTCACAATCCAGAGTCCTGCATGCAGCTGTTACGTTTTCTTACCAATCTTTCAGCAAAACAAAATATTAATGTTTTAATTAAGCAATAATTCGTTGAGGAGCCTTTACTGCCATCATAAATTGCTTCTGGTTGCTAGCAGGATTAGAAGAGAAGCCACTTAAGGCACTGGAAGACAAGTTATTTTTGGATAAAAGGAAGCTGTAAATGACATATTGCTAAATTGCTTGCATTTTGAACAGCATTTCAGTCCACAGCTAGCAACTGTATTCTTGCACTTCATTTTGTTCTTCCAACATCACCCTCCTGTATGTCTGCATTGCATGGACAAAAACAAATTTGCTATCTTTTCTACAAAATCCTCTCTGCTCCTATTCCAAGTTAAGCTATGCTCTCACTTTCATCCACAACTGCAAGGAAAGGGTCATTTATTCATCTTCTATCCTTAAGTTCATGTGCCTATTGATGCTATTGTGAGATTGTCATCTTTATTTTAACAGCTACACTTGATTCATCTTCTCTTCCCAACCAGTTGGAAAAAATATTCCTTTTAAAATAATTAATATTTTAAAAATAGATAAATAGCGTATATTCCTTCTGTCTTAAGAAGTAAGGCGTTAGTAAATTTTTCAATCAGTATGTGAATATTCTAAAAAACGCCTATGCATTTTTCTTAGTCATCACATAACTAAGTGGTAGATTTGGGTAACAGAGTCAAAAAAAGAGGTTGGAAAAGTCTGCTTCAAGAGATACAGAGAATTCTGCTTGCATTCCACATGTCTAAATTTAAGATCTCAGATGATTGCAAATATCATACCTTGAATATTGGTGAGATAATAAAAAATGTACCAAGTAAAACACAGTGTAAATACTAGTTTTATATTTACAATATTCTTTCTTGGAAAAAAACAAAAATTGAAGTGCAAAGAATACTAATTGTTGAAAAAAAGAAATGTCTGTTGTTAACATGTATTTAGTTATTTTAGAACTGAAGGACAAAATACAGGATGCCATGTATTTACATATACATTTATTAATTCCATTCTTCCTTTTATGTGAGTGAACTCCTTCAAACAGTAGCAGAAAAGGTCCCACAGATACCACTAGAATGTACCAAAACCAGGGTCATTTTGAAAAGAATGATAAGATGAATATTTCGGAATATCTTGCAGCATTGTAACAGAACCTAACTTAATATTTATGACTCCTAAATAAATGAATATTTTATTTTTTACAGTTAAATAGCATTTTTTCAAGATTTAAGATAAAATTAGAAAGAACAGTGAGTCATCAAGTACAAAATGATGGGCATGTTACTGAAGAAACTGCAGCTATCTGTTGTAGGAATCCAGTTCTCAGTGGGAGTAATTCAATAACTGAAGCACTAAGAATCACTCATTCCTTTGGAATGTGACTACATTATAAATAGACAGACATTAATGCTAGGAATAAATTCTAAGTGATATATTTAGACAGTGCAAATATAATACCGGAAAGGTATATATACATTACAGTTTGACCTTCTGCAGAGTTCAGGAACTGTCTGCCTTGTAAAGATCAGCATACGGGAAGGTGGTATCACAAGCAGAAGAACTACCTCTTTCTTTCCCTAGACATCTTTCCCAACTGCCTATCTACTTGAAGTCTCCCACTTTATTCATTTGATGGCAATGTGATGAAGTCAGGCTAGACATCTCTAGCCGCACATTTACTTTAGTTTCCTTTGCCTAGGTGCCTTGATCTGTGTAAGGAGGTAAAGTCTCATATCACACTCATTTACATCTATCTGTTGGCTATTCAGTAGTCATCATGAGATTCTAGTGCTCTACCTAATCTTGGGAGAAAATGGTCCTTTTCCGAGAGCACTGACAAAGAATATTTATAGGCAGTTACATCTTCATTATTCTACAAGGCTCCATCTTGTTGTTCGTACCTTATTATAATATTAATTTGTTTAAGGCTGTTTGGACGGACATTCTAATACTCTTGGGTGATAATGTTCAACTCTGTATCATTATGTATCAGCTCTCTCCCCTCAGCATTGTCCAGCAAAGACGAGTGTTTGAAGACCTCAGTGCAGACGGGTAGTAAGTTAGTGAGCTGAATCATAGCAGAAGCAGCACCCTCTTTACTGAGGAAGAACATACAGAAGTCGTTTTCATGTTTGTATATGGCGCTCGTCATAAATAGCACAAACAGGAAAAGGTTTTATTAAATTGAATATTTCTGTTATGAACTGGAATGACCAACTACAGTGCATAATCCAGCCAATTTCATGTGTCTTATTGCTAATTTTATGCTATTGGATAAAAGATTTCGTAATACTCACAAAACCACTATTTTAGCATTTGATAATAACCACATTCTGCATAATCTACCAAGAATATTTGTGTCAGTCATCATTCTACCTTCTAATTGCCTGCTTTTGTCCCACAAGGTACTATGCGAACGGACATGAAGGGGATCATTAATGAACATTATTTACTGTCTTTATTGAGTACAGATTACTTTTGCAAAGTTAGAATGACAAAAAGAACATGGTTGTAAAATGCGAGGTAATGATCTTTTCCTATTGAATACTAACAGTTATGGAGATTGATTTACTCTTCCATGTGGCATCTCATTGTCTGCAGATGCAGAACATATGTGATCCACTTTTCTGCTGAGAGATCTTTTATCTTACAGAAAACAATACCATTGTTCTGACATCATTCAAAATTCATTGTTTCGTGTGCTGTCTGTGGTTTTAATCATATGTAACAGAACTAGAATCTAGACTTTCTAGTACGCAAGATAACTATGTGAGAATATGGACTAATTTTACATATGGGAAGAAATTTGGAGGAAGAAAGGGATGACATTTCAAAGCAGCTACAAAGCCTGTAGTGCCAAACTTACTAGGCTGTGCGTAGGCTGAAATTGGCAGCTGCACAAATGCAGAATGTGAGCCAATCATGAGGGTAAGAGTTTCCAAGAACACCATGTGAGTTCACAGTGGTTTGCAAAGCTGACCACGTGAGTTATGCAATATAATTAAAAATAAACAAACAAACAAACAAACAAAACAAAACACAACAACAACATCAACAACAACAAACAAAACACAAAACAAAACAAAAAACCCCGAAAAAACAGAACAACAAACCATGCAATCTAATTAAAACAAACAAAAAGCCCCAAACCAAATCAAAAACAAACAAAAAACCCAAATAAAGCCAAAGCAAGAGCACAGGTTCAACAGAAAGAAACTGAAGATTTGAGAACAATTAATTATATTTTCTTTCTATACTAGTAGTGAGGTATTTACAGGCATTTACAGGGTATTTTTGCATCATGCTTCAGGGTACATATGGATCAATAAGGATGAAAGATACAGAGCTGTTTGAAGGTCAAGACAGTGTGATCTACAGGGGAAGCTTGAGCAGCTGCAGGAAAAGAAAAATGAAAGGGGATAAAATTTGTAAAGGTTTTTCTTAAAGGGAAATGGATAAAATTGTTCTAGCTGTCTGAGTGGAATAGCACATTTGCTGCAAGATTTGGGTTAAACAGTGGGATAAATGGGTGAATAATGATGGCTGTAAGGAACCAGAACAGATTTCCTGGTACTACTGTAGTGTTTCCTTCACTGGAGGTCCTTAGGACTAAATTAAACAAACCTTAGACATATTGAAGGTGTGATTAACGTGGCTTTGAGCACAGAGTTAGATCAAATGACATGTTACTCAATGTGTGTACAAAGCTTTATGGTTCTGTGAATGACTAATTTGTAATGAAAAATATTGCTTGGAATTAAAAATTGAAGGGTTTTACAGAGAAACCTTCAGAACAAAAAATCTTCACATCTTCATAATTATCCCTATTTTTCCCTTCAACTACTTGATACATTGATTATCATTTCATGACTATTTTTACCCTCTTAGGCATGGGATTTTTCCTTCTAGCATACATAAAAGAAGGCAAAACTATTCAATATGGCTGCATATTGGATCCTGAGTTTGAAAAACCTACTGACAAATATATTCTTTCCTTCCCCATGGTGAGTGTAGTCCCACAAGGCAGATACTCCAGCTACCAAATTTTCATTATTCAGTTTCCATTTACACAGTTGAGATATTGCAACTAACATGTAAATTTAGAGTAGAACATTCATATTCTAGGAACAGTAGCTGTAGGAACACTGGCTGTTCAGACCCATTTCAGCAGTCTCATGGTCTATCAGAACCTGCTTGAAAAATTCCCGGAAGTAAGATGGGATAACACAGTATGTTTTGAAGTGTAGGGACCTAACTAGAAAATTGTCTATTGACATTCTCCACATTATAAAGACACATAACCATCTATGTAGGAAGCATTTACACAGTTCAGTGAAAACAAAGACCTGAAATAGTCTTCGAATTAACCATTATGTGTTTCATGGAATTTCAGATCATATGCTCACATTATGCTGCTTGTTTTTGCAGAGAAGGAAACCAAGAAGACCATGGATTTTCACAAACATGGAGTGGTCCACAAAATTACAGAAAGGACAGTCCTTCTGCCATATGGAGCCTTGTGAAAGAGATATAGAATGCATTGATATTGCCAGGGAAGTATGATATGACCGGAGGAAATATGAAAATGTTGTCCCTGCCTTGATCTTACCGTGTACCCTTGGCTGAATTAACGTTTTCACTGATTTTCTTTCAGAAGTGTCTGGTATTAGCATTGTGTTGATAGGGTTCAGAGGGACTATATATTATCCCCATCTCACAACATTCCCTCAAGATTTTGAAAAGAGTGAACATAATGCATAACTTGTCTGTTCTACTACAGCTCTGAAATAGCAGGGGACAATTTTAAAGGGCTAGGGGGCTATTTGATATTGAAACTGGATTAAAGAAGGACAGACATGATTAAAAAGATGGAAATGCATAGACAAAGAGTGTCTCAAGTCTGCCGCCAGAAGGGCCAGGCTTTCTGTACTCCTCTTGCAACTGTTCCATGGGTATTCCTCCATATGATATTCTTCCATAAATTTACTATTGGAAAAAGATACTCTAGGATAAGATATCTCTGAGTCTCATAGGCTCCCAGACACTCCTTAAAGAAAAGATACATTATTTGACTGCCTACTCTTTTGCTAGGTACCTTATTTACCTTATTATCACAGGAATATGACTAAAACCATAGACAAAAAAGTGTCAGGTAGGAATTTTGACAATGTGATGAAACAGTGGGACATACATTCCGTTTTGAGATGTCTGTGTATCACAGATAGAAGGTCAATTTCATTACATACTAGAAATGTTTCAAATAATTTCATGGTGGCAATTAGGTAGCCCTGTAAATTGCAGTGGTCAAACCACACCATAGACGAGAGGGCCAATCCGATATGAAACTTTCTGAGGAAAAAAATTATCATCACATTAATACTTATATAAAACTGGAAGTCAAAGAGCACTAGAAATCCCAGTTAATAGCAAGGACAAGTAGTTCCACTGAGTATCGAACCTATATTTCTACAAGTTTTGTGTTATCACAGTGATGCCAAAACCAAAGAGAGGCTTTCCATAATTTCTCTTTTAACTTGAAATTGTCAAAGACTAAATTTGTTTCAAAAAATCAATATTTTCTTTATATTTCCAGGTTTAGTTTTATCATAATATGTATTACAAACAGTTTTTTTAAAAAAAATTTCTTAAACTATGGTTTTAAAGTAAACATTTTTCAATTGTTGAACTGAGTTAGACTTTGAGCTGTAACAAAATGGCATGGACATAGTGGTAGAGAAAGCGCAAGAAAAGAAAATGCACAAAAAATGTGGTGCAAAATTATACAATATGTGACCAAGAATATGTGTTGATTGTTTTTGTATTTTCTTTACGTGCCACAAGATGGCATCAATTAGTTTTCAATGGACATAGATTCTCAGCTAAAAAATTACTTTTGTAGTCCACAGGTTTAGGAAAAGCATCAAAAAGGAAAAAATGTATATTTTTTTCCCTAATAAAATGCAAAAGTTTTCAAAATAAATTCTATATTTACCAATGTAATGGGAAGAAAATTATTAGTTAAATAAAATATTTTGAGAGCTCTATATGTAAACTGATTGTAAAAATGTAAGCAGAAGAATCTGATGTTGAAATGTATCAGACTTATACTGATTCAATAACATGTACTGCTCTAGCAGATAAGTAACTAAATATGGCTAAACAGTCAAAGGAAAATGTGGAATAGAAGGTAGTGTCATAACATACCATCATGCTCCACAGAAAGTTCATCACAATTTTCAAAAAGTGGCTTCAACTAAGGAGTTTGAATTTGTTTCCAGATTTCCTAAAGCTGTCTTTTTTTCTTGGACTCTGAATTTTCTGTTAAAATAAGTTTCTCTTGTTTTATCTTCACTGTGTTTTTCCTTCACAATTTCTTTAAATGCGTCTTTCTTAGGCTCTCAAAGACCAGGAGCAATAGATGTAAAGGAAAGATTTTGAAAATAACATCTGTCACAAAGGTCATCTCTCTGAAGGGTATGTTAGGAAAGCAAGAATTGTGCTGTAAGCATGTAAATAAGAAATAGCAAGAAAACAGTTAAAAGCTGAGGAAGAAGAAAGTAAATGCAAGCAAATAAAGGAGAAGTGAAGGGAGTCTTGGAGTGACAGAAATTGCTTCAGTTGATTTAAATAATTGTATTGATACTTCAGAGGTTATCCAAACCTTGGGACTTGGGATTTTCCCCTCGTAACACCCAAATTGTACTTTCCAAACTGTTGTAAAATGTTGCCAGGAACTGATCATCCATGACAGGTCTTTATTCAGCCTACAAAGATACAACAGAGATAGAGAAACTATAATCTGGAACTGAGAAGAAAGAGGCAGAATCATTACTCCCAGTCTAAAAGGGAAGCCCTCTAGAAATATCTCTATCAACTTTAAGGAGCATATTTTTGGGGAACGGGAAGGATTGTTATTGCTAATAATGAAAGCAGATATCCAATGCCTGTTTTCAGAACAGTCTATGCCATCTCATTAATATCCTTTACAATTGCTAGAGCTTTTATAATGACATAATACAGGGATGTTCTGCTTCTCTTCTTATCTGTGTGGGACAGTGGCTCTAGCTTTTTCGTCCTGTCAACTGCATTAATGAAGTCTGAGCATATCTCATATAACAGCCAGTATTTCTTTGACAGTATAGAACTGAAAAGTGTTCTTGGACTGTTACCAAGTATCTGAGAGCTCTTAATTGTCTTACATCTTCTTAGACAAAACTAGGAATTACCAAGAATTGCACCATGTTCCTTATAGACATTTTCATTGTTCACAGGTATAATTTTTCATCCTTATTATCATCATTGTTGTAATTGTTGTTATTGCTAAAATTATCCTGTATCTTTGTTTAATCTCAGGTTAAGCCTAAAACAGCAATAATGACTGCAAGCTGGCTCCAGTTTGAGAAGTCTGTAGCTCTGAAATCCAGCACCACCCCTTGAACTGGATATTACAGATTAAACACTGAAGAGACTTCAAATAACAGATCTGTCTGCTGTGCAGTATCTCAATAAAAGCCCTCAAAATCAGTATCCTGGATAAGAGAATAAAATAGCTCATGCTGCAAAAGAGGAATATTTGTGGCTGATTCTTTGGATATCTACTGAGGAAAAAAAGACTCAGCATGAGAAGCAGAAGAACAAAACCCTGGAGATTGACAGAAGATACAGAAGGCTTCTGAAGCCAGTGAGTAACGTAACTGTGTCATTTTCAGAGGAACTAATGGACATATCTTCTATATTTAGACAACCTTATATACTAAATGACAACACAGAATTACATTTATTAACTGAGTAGTCAGGCACTTACAAATATCTCTGCATGAGTAAGCAAATGTATCTCTTACATTCATTTATATCTTAGCAAACATGTAACTACATCATTTCAGCACTAGAACTTACCTTTCTTTCAGCAGGTGACAAGGGATTCTAAGTGAGAATCAGAGATAGAAGGAGAGATGGAAATTAATAGCTCATGATGTCCTGGATTCATCTGGGAGAGAGTTAATTTCTTCTTAGTAGCTGTTGTTTTGGATTCAGTATGATGATAATGTTATTTACACACTGATGTTTTGGCTTTTGCAAAGTAGTGCTAAGGACTTGTTAGTGTCTCATTCTCTGCCAACGAGGAGCTGCCCATGAAGCCAGCAGGGAGAAAACCCAGGACAGGTGACCTGAACTGACAAAAGTGGTTTTTCAATCACAGAATGTCATGCCCAGTATAAAAAATGGGGGAGTTACCCAGAAGGGGGGTCATGTAAGGACTTAAAAGAATGCAGTTCCCTGTCTCAAAAGACAGCAGAAGGAGCTTTCCGTATGATAAGCCAGCACAGCACGAATTTAAGACAAGGAATTTTCAAGAGGAAGGTGCTAATTCCAGGCCTGGCAACGGTGAGGTCCGTTTAGCACATCCTGGTTAATGCATCTGATGCTTTAAGTTTTAGCTTGCATATTTTCCAGATTCTGTACTGGATTAGTATATAACTCTGAACTTCATATAAAGTGTTAGCAAGTTCTTTTCGTAGTTTAGTTAGACAAAACAATCCTTCTCCAGTCTGAGAACTGAAGACATTGTTGCAGCTTCAGGCCCAAACGGTATGAACAACAGTGCATTGAGGAGAGCAATCTGGGAGGATGGGACTTCATAACCTGGAGCTGTAATTGGACAATTAACCCCAGTATGTAACTGGACCAAACTTTTAAAAGCGTGAGAATTTGTGACCGGGTGTCCATCTTGGGTGTAGCTGCAGCCGGACTCTTGTACTGCCCAAAGTGTACCCTCTGAAGGCCTTTTAATAAATACCTACTTTATTCCTTTAACACTGTCTAGCCACTGTTCCAGGTAGCCTCTCAAGGCATCGCGTTCAGGCAAATACTCCTACTCTGTCAAGCTGTGGGAAAGGAAGCAACTGCTCGCATATATCTCACTTCAAGTTGTGGGAACAGTATGAACCACTACCCCGTGGATTCCCAGAACACACACTGCATAAAGGTGCTATGCCCAGAAGAACATCACTGGCACCCCCAACAACAAAAAGGTTGAGGTGAAAAGGGACTAATAGGACACACATGGATCCATGAATGGTGATTATCTTTTGCTGATCTCTCTCTCCCTTTTCTGCATCATATTTTTCTATTTTTTCTATCTCTCTACCTCAAATTTACTGTTAATTAAGTTGGTATTATTGAACTTCAGCATGTGGTCTCATTTGTATCTTAATTCAGGTAGCAGCATCTTTCACTTCATAACACATGACACATAACAATTCATTCATAACACACTAAGGGAGATTCAGAAATGGGCTGGACATCAGTTAGCAGGTGATGTAAAACTGTATTGTGCATTGCTTGATATTTTTTTTAATTATCATTACTGTTATATTTTACTTTATTTCAATTTTTGCTGTTTTGAATTACAGGATCACTCATGCAGTTCAGCTTGAAAATAGGACAGACACAATATTTACCTTTGGAATCCATGTGATATTTTAATTAAGGGATAATGTAATTATCATATATTCCTGTTCCAGGATAACAGTCTTCTGCTGCTGGATAAAAGTCAAGAAAGCCAAACGTAATGAACATAAACACTGCGATGCAAATGTTTCCAAAGAGCGAACATTTGTCATTGGGATATAATTTTATTTTAATTGTTTCTGTTAAAGAAGGTGGTTAGAAAATGAAATGAATCATTGAATATGGCTACATCACAGTGACAATTTTTACTGCTAATCAGACTATGCCTACAGGAAGGAAACTCCTCCATATACTGTTTGCTGCAAAGAGATGCTTCTCTACTTAAAATAGCAGTTAAAGGTTCTGACACATGACCTGAAGATATCTTGAATGCTGCCTTTCTTTGCCGAATATGTTGTCTTAGTGTTATCAGCACTGATCTACAGCTTTGCAGCCTAGCTGCATACAGCTTCTCCTCACCTGCTTTAACTGTTTCAAATTATTTACATGGATCTCTTCTATTATTTATGGAGGGCTAATGCTTAAGAGGCTTCAATGTAAATATTGACCCAATTGTGTTACAGATACATCCTAGTAAGATTCCAGAGTCTGTTCCCTATTAATTTAACACTTTTCTAAATATTTGTGTGTTACCATGTGATTCACAGCTGTTTGTATTGCAATGTCTCTACTGAAACACATATCTTCACTTAATTCATAGATAAGCCTGGTACTCAAGAATCTGGGTGATTGTTATAGATAATATTACTAAATTGTCTTGTCTGAATAATAAAGTTTTACAACTGCCATAAAAGAAAGCAATAGAGAAGACAAAAAACTGCTCTTCATAGGTATACAAAGAACTGGGATGAAGAAGATAGAAGCAGTTTGGTCTGCTGATCTGTTCCTACCTATCAAATTTTTCTCCTAAAGCATATGTATAAAAAATGGCTATCTACCTCTCTTAGGCTCTCTACAAAAAACACCGAGTCATCATATTTTCTGTAAATGTCAGTGACAATAGCCTGGCACTAAACAATCTTTTAAAAAGACTGAAACAGAAAGACTTTAATATGGCTATAAGGGAAACGCAAATTGCCTCATTGGGAAAAAAAATCCTGAGCAGAGGGTTTGCAAAACTGTGGAACAATCTCCCTATGGAAATGATGTTGTATTAGTTACCATAAATGCTGCCAGTTACATTGAACAGATCTCTGATAAAAATAACTATGTGAAGCTAGCTTTTTGGAAAAAGTGCTTGTCATTTGGTTATGAATACAGTCTGTGGTAGGTCCAGGATCACATCTTAAGCATACAAGACTTATCAATCACAATTTTAATGGTAAACAGTAGATCATATAAATTGAAAATGGGACTTTCCTCATTTTTTACCCATTTGCATTGTATTAACTGTTCCTACCAACAGAAATCCATGTGTAATGTGAATAAAGATTCATTTTGAAATTTTTACTTCAAATAAACTGACGCTTATTAATGCATGTCATTCAATTGGAAAGTATTGAAACTGTTTCTAGTAGCTTTCAGAATAATTTTGCAGCCTTCTTCTAGAAGTCTTATAAATTTAGAAAATTTCAGTATTTGGAAGATATAAAGAACTGGAAGATATAAAGAACTGGAAGTAGTATTTTCCCTTCTTACTGATGATCACTTTAAAAGACACAAACAAGATTTACAGAAATCTACTAGCCTTGGTTTTTCACTTGCACTCTGACCTTTTCCATCATACTAGCAGTACAAAAGCCCTTTAAAATGGAAATAACCCAGTGGCACAAGGGGTTCTTGATGTAAATTAAAATCAGGTTCAGTGAGTAGAAAGAAGGCTGAGGAAAATCAACCATGTAGTGAAGAAAGTAAAATGCATTCTCCTGAAATAAATGCTAATTACACAAGGGAGAGAAAGTTCAAACAGACCCTGAATCTCAATGCACAGTAAGTCAGGCATGAGCACAGGAAAGATACTGCCGCATGTTACTCTAAAACAGACAAGGAATCCCCTCCCTGCCTCCTGCCCACATCTATTGATTTTACAGCTGCAGATAGTTTTTTCCCATACTTTATACAGTGATTTTTTCATTTCATAGAAGATTAAAATCTTCTTCTAAATCATGTCTGAAAGATCTTGGACTACCATCCTAAGAGTATTCAAGTCATTGAGGCATTAAATGCATTCCTGACTGTACTGCTCACATGATTATAGCATACCAGACAAACTAGCCAAGGAAACTCATAGTAAATTCAAGATGACACTTCTTTTTTCTTCCCATGAAAAGTCAGACCATAAAGCAAGGAGCAAATGTTATTATGTCTTTATGCGTTCACTGACTTTTGGAGTAAAAATGCAGTTCAGGATTAAGAAGAATGTATCATGAATCTTATCAAGAGACTAACAATTAATCAGCAAGTGTCCAGGAAAGATCAGTGTGAAACAAACACAAATTTCAGGAATTTCTTAAGGAACTGTTAAAGTCAGGCAAACTACTTTATTTGCTGCAAATAAATTTGCTATCTTACATCTGAATTTGAATTGTCCTTTTATTTTTAGCTGATATGCTTCACATATCAGAAGGAAGCAATATTAGGCAGCAATTAAAACATTATCAATGACTGTTGGCGAAACTAGGAATACTACAAAACTCAGTAATCTTGACCTAAGGCAAAACCATCAATATTTATTATCATGGTTGGCTTGTTTTGTGTTTTCCTTTGTAAGAGCATGAAAATATAACATCTATGACCTCTATAAAGTCCTTGGAAACAAACAAAAAAGTCTCGCTGAACTATGGCTCGGCAAATCTTGGCTTTTCAAATAAATGAAAATAGTTCATGGATGTTTGATTTCTGCTATGTGACTTAGCTGCTTACATTCAAATATATATGTGGTTGGGGGAAGGTTTATCTAGGGTAATGGCAAAGACATTTAGAATGGTTTATTTAGGAAATCTTGCCAACCATTTAAGAAAGTACATGTCGAGATCCCCCACTCTCTGACCTTTCTTCTGGCTAGCTCTAGGTCAGAGATAGAGGGGATTCGGCATGGACAAAGCAAAAGACCAAAGGGTCTTTCCTGAATAATTCAGGGTTTATTCCTGAACGGGGTCCAGGGAAAAGAGAGAGAGCATGGAATGGCGGGGTTTTTTCAAACCTCGGGTGAGAGGAGGGGAGACTGAGCTGCAGCCACTGAGGTTGCACCGGTGGAGAGGAGCTAAGGGACAGCTGAACCAACTTCACAGAGCTTCAGGGGAGTACAGAACAAACCATTTTTCTCAGTGCAATATAAACTAAACTAGTGAAATACAACAAGTAAACATACAATCTATTCCCAGATATAGCATTGTGTATTTCTGGAAAAGCCTTGGACTTTCCTCTCTGCTTGTGAAAAGAAATTATAGGAAGAATTCTTCTGGAGACATATGGCATGCATTTTCTAACAGGCAACATATTTTATTATTCGTTTGTTTTTATTGTCTCCTTGGTGAAGTTAAGTATGCAATAAGCTACACACTATTCCCCAGGAGTGACATAAATCATCCTTGCTCTTGAAAAGGAAATTTGGATATATGAAAAGGGTAATTTAGTAAAATAAGATCTGTAATAAAAGGACTCTTTCAGTAGTACAATTTCCTATCTTATAGAAATACCACCTTTACATACACTTGTAAAAGAAAGATAGCTTAAGGTTTATAAGGTGTGTTGGGCTGATGTGGCCAGAAATGTGTATTCTATCACCATCTGTTGAAGCCAGGTGGGGTAGT
>JAODKT010001782.1:1497374-1513572 GCA_027576195.1 Cossypha heuglini | reverse complement strand
AATACTGCATTTCTATTTTAATTTTCCTAGTAAAGAACTGTTATTCCTAATTCCCTGTCTTTGCCTGAGAGCCCCTTAATGTCGAAATTATAATAATAATTTAGAAGAAGTGGCTTTATACTCTCCATTTCAAAGAGAAGCTTCTGCCTTTATTGGCAGACGCTTGTCCTTCAAACCAAGACATAAGCAATTTAAAGAAAAATATCAGCTTAATCTCCTGAAAGTTCCCTGATCAGACAGGTGCTTTAAAAAGTAATGCAACATAATATAAAATACTGGTTTATATGGTGTTTTGAGGAGCTTGTAAATCCCTGCTGCCAGACCTGGCTGACACTAAAGAACTTATTCTCTCACCCAGGAAAGGAAAGACCAGATAAACTAAGTTCATCAACTGAGCAACTTGAAAATAAAGCTCTGTGCTATCCAATACATTCACTCATGTGATACCTAAATCCACATTTGTTTAAGAACACACCCTTGTGATTCTGTATCTTTGTTGTGAACTCTATACTTGCTGCTCACTGAACTGGGAAGAAAACCTCTCTCAGTAATTCAGGAATGAGAATATTGTATTTCACTTCCAGTTTGAACGAAGCAGACTACAAATGAAGTCAGTTAAAAGACCATAATTGTCCCGTCAGTGACAGATGAGAGTAGCGATCTGAGTCTTTCTCCTAAGCTCATTACAGAAGATTTAACACTGTGAGTGACAGCATACTCATTAAGAAACAGAGGTGTTTGGCAGATTTAATCTAAATGAGGAGAGTTTGCAGCCATTAAGGTTATTAATGAATGTGTGAGGCTTCTGCAAATGAGTCATGCAGAGCTGCAGCAGCAGCTTCTGTTTTCTTAAATGTCTCATTACAGTATGCGTCAATACTGCAACGTTATAACTGCTAGGCACATAGAGATACAACTAGACATTAACATCTGAATTTCAGCAGTAATTTTTAAAGCCCTAAATGCTAATCATTGTTTTCCACACAGAAATTAAATAGAATCTCAACAACATGTTTTATTGCAGTGTAAAATGTTTCATTATATAAAACTCAATATCCAGAAGCTGCTTGTTCAAACAGAACCCTGTCCTTTTTTTAGTATCTCCAGGATAAATAGTAAAAAGTTGATTACCTACAAAACACTCACTTTACTTAAACTGAATTTTCTGTGAAATTTTCTATCATCCAGAAAGCATGGCATTTTGTTCACACAATTTATAAAATCGTTAAATAATCTTTTCAACATAACATAAAACTGAAACACAACTCTTTCAAAGAATTGTTCAGCTTAGTCCTGAGAAGTGGGCTGTACTGTAGGAAACATATGGAATAAAACATGTAACACCTACCTGTACCAGGAAGGTCAAACAACAGAATTTTCTTAAAATGTCTATGTCATGCAAAACAGTCATTGAGAGTCTTCTGCACTAACTCTACATGATACTATACACCAAGAGCTATTTTTTTTATCTAGAGGATAGATTAGGCTATGACTGACTTCACAAATATCAAGAGAAAAAATAATTTTGTTATGGGTGCTGGAATAATATTCTGTCTCTTACCACATGCATTTAATGCATCTTCTTAATCCTCTTTAGAACCATGAGAATCCCAAGGGATCAAGACATAACTCTCTCAAATCCTTTTTTATATATACATTACTGCATTTTACAGATTTTTTCTGATACAGCATATTAGGATAAAATTAAACATTAAATATTAGCTAGCAGTTTTTGTGGAAGCATGACAGTACTACAAAAAGAATCAGGAAATTAGAGGAAATCCTAAAAATCTACTTGTCAGATCAATGTGCACATTTGAAAGCAGTGGAACAATAACTAAAAACACAAGAATTCAAATGTAAAGAATGGTTAAAATGTGTCAGTTTGGATATTGAAAATATGGTTCCACAAAAAATGGAGAAAAAATTTTCCATCCATACATTATTTATTAAAATCCATTTATTGAATGCTGCAAGTAAAACTAATAATTTGCTGAGCATTATCACATTTTTAATTCTCTTTCCAGTATAGTTATTTTTTACCAAAATAAATCTAAGAAAATAAAGATACTGTGACTTTAAATTAATTTATGTTGAGCACAGTGGGTACCAGAGTCAATTCATGTTGCCATGACAACAGACACTGAAAATTTAAACATCCAGTGACAGGCTGAATTCCCTGTAAAGATGCTATTCTGCATTAAAATGATATACTAGTGAAACATTAAACAGATGTATGTGCAAACTCTTTACATTAAGCAGAAAGCTTGATTATAGCTTTCAAAGAATATAACTATTCAGACACTAACTTTATTATTTCAGTTTAAATTTCTCTGAGATTTAAAGAGCAACCTGAAGACCAGTAAGTAAAAAGATGAAGTAGGCAATTAAGAGGGACTCTTGAAAGAAGATGCCTTTTTATTTTTTTTTAATGCAATTACATATTCTATCATATATTTGATTAAATTTCCTCTGCAAAATATGTCATCTCACACACAGAATTAATCCTGTAGGTTGTCCTTTGCATATTCACTACAAGAAAGCTTTTGAAAGCTTCATAATGCATAAATATTTCTCAGAGGGGTCTCTAACAACTTTCAGAATTACTGGATTTTTGGAATGAATATGTTGTGGTTGCAGTTGTGCAATAGTTTTTATATAAACCAGCCTCATCTATTCTAAATGTAGAAGAATTTGTTGCACCTGGGCAAAAAGTTTCAAGTCATAGACATAAATCAAGTAGAGGGAAAAGCATTTTACTGTCTACCAGACAAACTATCCAATAAAAAGATACAGAAGATATAGACAAGAAGTGAAACCATCACCATGATTTATACTCTGAAAAATCACCATTTGACTGTACACGGAGCAGAAGACACTGCTTTAGATCTGGTGGGCAGAATTCCTCCCACCGCAACACACTTTTAATGGCTGACCTTTAGAAGAATCACATTCTGAAAAAAATGTCTGAGTTTTTGAAAAATAACTAATTTGCAATATTCTAACTGAAGAAGATTTAATTAACTATTCCTACTTCATGGTGTATGAATAACTACTATTTAGTTTATACATTAATGACATGAGAACACTGCCAAGATTTATGTCTAATTTTAATTTCCTTCTTAGTATTCCTCAAATTGCTCTCTATAGCTCCTGACACTCTCAGTCTTCTACCATCTGTAAGACTGCACAGGAAGTTCAGATCTTTGAAAAATACATCCTGGAGAATTTCAAACATTTGCAAAATAATGCTATTACCTTTCTCAATATCAGCATGTTAATACGTTCACAAATGGACCTCTTGTGTACCATCTTAGTCATTGCTGAAGCACAACATATGGATAAACACTGGCATTCACTGTTGACTTCCAGAGCACTATCAGACTCTGCAACCTCCTTCCACCCATCTATCCCTTCTCAGGGTTTGTACATTTGTGCTTATGACAGTTCTGACATAGTACAGTTGTGCTCCCAATTTGTTGGGAGCAGAGCTGCAGAGCAGGAAC
Organism: Cossypha heuglini; assembly: GCA_027576195.1. Classification (NCBI taxonomy): domain Eukaryota; kingdom Metazoa; phylum Chordata; class Aves; order Passeriformes; family Muscicapidae; genus Cossypha; species Cossypha heuglini. The sequence continues at coordinate 1,510,066 of JAODKT010001782.1, read as the reverse complement.
CATGAGAAGCCCCACGAGATGCTGTCCCTGCTTCTCCTGGCAGCTGCATCATGTTCTGGATTAAGTCTCTGGCTTGAGCTATCCTGCAGGTAATGCTGTGTTCTTGTGCCTGGTCATGCACCTCCCCGTACCCAGCTGTGAGCCACCCTGGACCTGCCTCATTATTCTTGTGTAGTGGTCCTGCTGGGTGTTCCTGGCTTTTGTCACTGCTCCCTGCTGTCCCCTGTCCCCAAACACTGTGGTGTGGACACCACTGAAGGCCCAGGCAGAGTTTGCCAGGCTTTTTCTCAGGTTCTGAGTCTTTTTCTCAGGCTGTGAGACTTTCTCACCTCCAGCCAGGATTTTTTCCCAGGCTAGAGGCTTTTCTCTACTGTAAACACAAGAGAAAGAATCATAACAAGAGATAAACACCTGCTGGATCCGTGGGAAAGCCAGGACTAAGAGGTATCTCTTTCTCTGACCAATGAACTGTCTATATTTTGTTTTTCATGAACTATCTTATTTAAAGCCTTCATTGGCTTCCTTCAATAAACTGCTCTTCCTTACACCAAGTAGGAGAGTGCCTTGTTGCTGTGTTCTCTTGCTGCTCCGTAACTCTTCGTACAGCAACACTGTGGGTCTGCATCCTGTCTTCCTACCTATTCCACTGCCACCCCTAGCTCCAGCAGCACCCTCTTGATACTTCCTCATATCTCGCTTGCTGATCTGAGCTTTTACTGTGAAAGTTTCTTGCCTTGTTTAAAGCAGGAAACGTTGTTCATTTACACAGGATAGCAGCATAAGGAAGAAACGAAACATGAACAAAATCATGGCACAGTTACTAGATCCAGTTATCCAGCTGCATCATATACATGATAGGATCTGCTTAGCCCAGGTGCCTTCCTAATGCCCATGAAGGACTCTAGGTGCTGTGCCCAGCAACTGTACACCTACACCACACCTCCACAATGACAAACCCAGAATAATCTGCCTTCCCATCTGTAATGGAGATTTGGAACTCACAACTTCTGCCACTGATCAGTCAAATTTTTGTTTATCTTCTTCCCTGCACAATGTGGAGAACGTTTTTGAGGAAAGGCCTTTTCTGTTACCTTACCATGCCACAGTATAGTGGGGGGTTTTCAATAATTAGTCCCTACTTATGCATCCAGGATAAGTGAGTAACTGATTCTCTCTTTCAGTAGACAGTCCTTAAAGAGAGTTTCTTACACAGGGAAACATTATATGTCTGACCTTTCGTGATTGCATCGAAAAAAGGAGAAAATGGGAATATTTTGCCAAGAAAACACAGTTCTGGGCAGAAGCCAAAAGCAAGCCAGCAAATTGCCTGGAGTAGGGAAACATCTGGCATCTTTCAGTAGTCCTGTTGAAAGAGAGGTCAAGACTGGTAGAGCATCTGTGGGGATATAAGAGGGAAAGCAGAGCATCCCTTCACAGAAACAGATGGTCAAATTGTGTTCTAGGAAATAGAACAGTAACAGCAGTCAAAATCACCTCCATTTTCCACCATTAAGTCCACCAGTTCCTTCTCCTTTGTCTTCTTCTTCCTTCCATGACAACTATAGGTGAGCTCTGTCCACTCTGACCCGTCTCCAGAAATGAAATGCTGTCTGGCACCATGGAGAAGCCTCCAGAAAATAAGAATATGTCTTCATCATCCCTAACATGCTGCAGAGAGGAAATTGACAGCACAGAATATTCCAGCTTAATTTTACCTAACAACTGTCCTATTTCTTACAAAACAAAAGATTAAATTGTACAAACCATCTATGTATTTGTTTTGCCCAGGGCTTAGATGAATGGCTCTATTGGAGAGGTGTAAACAAAGCTGTCCCACAGTCCTAGCTGGGAGCAAAGGGCACCAGTGGTGAGGCCCAGCTCGGTGAGGCCAACAGGGCAGGGCTAGGGGCAGCCAGACAAGGTCCTTGCCATGGCATTGTGGGGGCAGAGGCTGTCAGTCTTAAGACTGAGATGGGGTCCTGGGCTGAGGACAGGTGACAAGAGCCTCAGGGGGGCCAGGCAGGGACAGTCAGGGTTTTCAGTGCCCATGGTGATGCCTTATATTTTTCAGATCCTGTATTGCATTAATGAATAGTTCTGAACTCCATATAGAGTGTTACTAAGCTCCCTTCACATTTTTGTCCGACAAAGCAATCCTTCCAGGCCTGAGAACCAAGGACACACTCTGCCTCAGGCCTCCAAAAGTATAAACAAAAGTGAATCGGGTGGATTCAAACCAGGGGAATATGACTTCATTACCTGAATTGGACAATTAACCTCTAATATGCAAAGAGACCAAACTTGTATCTGTCTGAGAAACAAGTTACTGTCATCCATCTTGGGTGTAGCCTCTGCGAGGCTTTTGCACTGCCCAAGCTGTAACCATTGAAGGCCTTCAATAAATATGTATTTCATTCTTTAAACTCTGTCTAGTTGCTGTTTCAGGTAGCCACTCCAAGGCATCAATGGCATGAAGTGACTCACACAGCCTGTCGTTCCGGAGGAAAATGTGCAGCCACTAAACATTGCTGTTACCTTCTTACGAGGAAAAGCAAGGCTGTTCAATGAATTTTACATCAATTTTTGCTTAAATTTAAACACAATTGTTTTTTCATTACTGTGGTGGTTTGTAAAAATTTCCAGAAATAGCTTCTTGCCAGGACCTGGGCAGCCTCCTTTGGACCTGACAAGGACCAGTCTGTGTCTGGTTTTAATCCTGACACATTGTTACACCAACGAGAGAGTTTATGCACCTCTGAGAAAAACACACTTGTAAAGATGAAAAACCCTAGCAAAGGTCTCTTTCCCTTCTGGCCTCAGTACAGGTAACACCGGCCTGGGCCCCTCTGTGCCGCCCGTGACGAGTGGGCTTTGACACAGGGCTCGGAAAGCCCGCTAGGCCCTCTTTTCAGCCGGGGCCCCCCGATAGAAAGGGGGAAGGGAGGCCCGTTCAGCTGCTGAGATTCCCCCTACCCCAGCGCAGCCAGAGAGCCCGCACCTCAGCAGAACATCTAGTCAACATTAAAACCCTGCCCTGCCACCGGTACGCGGAGCCTGCGCCCACCGGGACGGCAGCTCCGGGCGGCCGGACCCGCCCCACTGCGGTGCCCGCGCGGCCTAGGGGAGAGACAGCTGGGCCCTATCCTGGCAAGGCCGCCCCATCCTTTGCCTGCCAAGCAGGGGGAGGGAAGACCGTCAGCCCACGCCTGGAACTGAATGTAGCAAACGCCAGAAAACAGTCATGCAGCCAGAGCAGCCACCATCTCTTCTCGCTGGGCCCTGCTATCTTGGCCCGGCCCCCAGAGCGGCCTGAAATTCTCCACCCCAACTGCTCCAGCCACTGTCCAGGCAAGGTATTAACTCTTTCACTGCCCAGAATGAGACTTGCAGACACTTTGTTCTCCCTCCTGAGTGAAACAAAAGGACCAAGATGAGGATAATGCACAGAAAACAGAATGAAAACACCCGAGGCCAGACAAAAGGAGGAGTGAAGTCCCAGATGGAAGGTATTGATGGAGATGTCTCATTTTTGGACTAAAATTCCTTTTTTTTTGGACTAAAATTCCTTTTTTTTTAACCCATGGAGAAGAAACTCTCATTTCCCTATAACTCAGAAAGGCATTATGGGGTGGATGAATGTTCTAATTCTTAATATGAGCAGAGGCATTTGTGCTAGAGGAAGCAGATGTTGAAATGGCTGTGATCCCATAAGTTTGAATAGAGAGTAGAAGACCCCTGCTGCCCCCCAAGTAAGAGAAGAAGAAAGACTTCTGTTTTCAAAGATGAAGAGAGCTTTTGTTTGAACTGTTATAATCCTTAAAGTGTGGCCTGTAAGTTGATATGGTCCTTAATAACGATTGTGGGAAGACTGATAGTCAAGGAAGGGATTTTTACGAAGATTTCCATTCTCCTGAGTGGCTGATTCACTATGACACCGAGGCCACGAGAAATCCATAGATTGAAGAAAGAAGTCTCCTCTCTCAAGTAAATTGGTGAAAGACTATTTTAGACATGGTAAACTGACTGATTTCTTTCCGTACGTGGTTGGTGTGAAAGAAAAGTAGTTGTGGGGGGAGAAGTGTTCTGAAAGTTTTATTCTTATTCTTATTATTCTTCCTTATAGTTTCTAGTTATAAAGTTTTTCCTTGTACCCTTTAAAGTTTGAGCCTGTTTTGCCTTCCTCCTATCTCACAGCAGGAAATGAGTAAATGATTCTCGTGGGTGTACTGGTGATTTGGCCAATGCTAAATTCGCGTCATAAAATTAGTGCATGAGCCAGGAAATTTCACATTGGTGAACCAAAACTACTACAATTACTCTTTCAAATATTCTTGAGGAAAATTTGTGTCATTCTAGTTATAATGTCCTCAGCAAAAAATACCCTGCTGCTCCTTCTCTAGAGGGATAACAGCTGGCAAATATGAAGTTTTGTTTTCATATAGGTCATGACTGAAATTTCTTTCAGGGTTTATTGTGCCAAAAATCTAGTCTCCCAATGCTGTCTATTTTTTAATTACACTACAAACATTGCTGTATAACTCTCTTAATAATGTAGTGGAATCAATTTTCTCTAGCAAGCACACACTTTTCTATGTCTTAAAAAAAATTTGCTAAATTAATAAATTAACATTGAAATTCTTTTACTTTTAGATTATGAACAACACTGCCTTTTACCATAAGAGTAATTTATGACATGAAATATCTCATAATAACATTAGATGGCACATAAAGAACAGCAGGGATGAGTTTTAATTAAGATAAGGGGATGAGTTGAGCAATGCAGTAATAAAAATTGCATCTCAGAAATGAAACATCCAAACCTCCATCAGCTGTTCTTGCTGTATGTTTTCAAGGCTTATTTAGTAGTAATAAACAAATTTCTCGTACAATAAGTTCATTAACTTTTAAGACTTTAAGAGATTTTGGGGCCCTTTTGGCTGTTTTAAAAAATCACCACATTTTTTGACTACTTTCTGTTCCAATTCTTCTGGAGCTGCTGAGTAAACCACAAAGTTTATATTGACAAAATTGGGAAGCGAGGGGTGCGGTGTTCTATATTTAAGATTCTTCAGCATAAATCAGCCCAAGCACATGAAGTCAAGTAATTATAAAATCAGCTCTATTACTTTTAAATACATCATTTTTTTCTTCTGATATCCTAAGAGTTTCATATTTTCTGCTGTATGACAAAGAGACCAATCCTTGGGATGACTAAGAGATGAAATAGCTCTGGTGATTCATCCTAGCTCAAGAATGAGCTATGTACAAACATAATTTTAAGAAGCATTTAGTCAGTATAGATTTGGAGATCTGCTTTACAGCAATAGAAGTATACCACTGAAGGCAGGCCAGCATTGAATAATAACAGCACTGCCTATTTTTTTCCCTTTCCTATGACTGAAAGTAATGTGCATTATTTATGAATTGCTTCTTCTCTAGAGAAATGCAGCCACTTCAGGGACATACCAGTAATTTAAATGTTTCTTGCAGTATTTTGAGAAGTAAAAGCATTTACAGTGGAATGAAAAGCAAATAGTGAAAAAGATTGCAATAGCTTTATAATACATAAAGATATTTTCATAACCTTTTTTTTAACAGATGGCATGTTTTTCTGAAAGAAAAGTATTGTATTTTCCCAAAATCCAATGTAAACTACAGGGAGGAAGATTTTGGAGAAATAACTCAATTTTTATAGACAATCAAATATCATATTTCTTTATTTTATAGTTTTGCTTAATGGTATCCTGGCAATACTGCAGACGTGTATAGAAGAATGTGAGACAGAATTCTGAAATTCTTTTATTAAGACATGGAAGATGGCATCAAAAATTCACTTTCAAATTTTGTGATACTTATACTAAACTACCTCATCAGCAGAGACTTCCTTTGTAGTCTGTCTTACACTCTACACAGCGCTGCACTTTAACCCGTGACTAGGAGGAAATGTCTAAAATAGCATTTCTTAATCAGCCAGAAAACTTGCGATTAACACAAAATACTCCCTCCCCTGCTTTTCCTAAGGCTTTATCCACTGCATCTGATGCATTCCCAGTGCCTGCAGGTGGCACATTATTTTTCTAGGATATTGTTAAAACCAGCTAGTGGCATAGACTGTTGTCACAGGATAATTTGAAGTACTTCTGAGCAGTGTTTGCTGGATGTCAAGATGCTGAAGTCTAATTGCAGAGACTGAGGGCATTACAATGTTCAATTGAATTTTTGGATCACTAAGATGAAGCACGCATGTCATTAGCGAAATAGTGAATGAGCATTTAGCATATGGAACCGTGCAGAAATTAATGCTCTTATTGTTGATCTAAGCTTCCAAAATGACAAGAACATGTTACAAGAACTTTGTAACATAAATGGCATGAACAGATCACCAGACAATAAATTTAATGAGTGAGCAGTGCTAGTCAAACCTCATAAAATTCCTGACTTGTCCAATATGCACTTGACAATGCATGCTTATCCACTATGTTCCTCTACTTATGCATGCGTGTATGTACAGGAGAGCAGGCAGAAAAACAGTGCCAAAGTAAGCTAAACCAACATCTATTCCTTTATCAGAGAGTGGCAGCATTTCAGGTACAGATCTTGAAGTTCTCTGCTACAGTGACTTAGCACTATAAATGCCACTGGCATAACAAGTTTGTCAATTTAATTAGTTTATATGGATGTAATGAGTTCCAGAGAAAAGGGGTTGGGCTGATACGCTAAAGAAGTATACTTAATAGAGCCCAAAGTGTGTTTTGATGATGGGGACATCACAAGCATATCTAAATGGCATCAAGGCTTCTACCATTCAAACTAATATGAGATAGTAGCATAATATGCTTAAGGTCCTTATAGAGTGGGCAGAGTCTGTGTTTTAGAGACATAGTGAAGAATTTTATTCATGAGACAGAAAATACTATATGCAAATTTTTAATGTGCAAGAGTGAGTGAATTAAACAGAACTGAGACTAGTCTCCCAAAATCACTGTCAATTTATTGTGACTGTACTAAATACCAACTTTATAATCTGGAATTTTTTGATTTTAACTTGTCAGAATGGAAGTAGACTCTAGCTGGAGTTACCCTCAGCATGTCATGAGTAATGGGAATGCAGCAATTTGGAGCTGACCACGTTAGCTCATCAAAAGAAGAATTAAGTAGAAAACAAGGTTTAGAATGCAAAGTTTTCTTTTTTTTTTTTTTTCACAGAAAGGGGGAAAAATGGTGAAGGCAGTTCTCCTAGTTAAAGGAAAAATTTTTAAATAGCTTACCCAGAAAAAAAGCTTGAGGTAATTAAGTTGAAAACAAACTGCAAACACTATGGAAGCCTTTAGCAAGTTATACGTATTAATGCTAATTTGGATAGATCTCTAGAAGCTTCAGCTACAACTAGACTGTAAAATTAAAATTCCACTGGTAGATTCAGATCTTTTCAGATACATGTCAGAATGACAATGTTGAGTCTTAAAACAGAAATACAAAATGCTAAAAGAAATGTGGTAGTAAAGATAGATACAGGCCTAGAAGTCTCAAAGACTTTTTTCCATATTAGACATTCCAGTGCTACCCCACAACATCATTCGTGTATTGATGAACCACCTCTCCAGGCTACAAGATAATTCACTTTCCATACTGTATTATCAACAAGGAGCTGAGCTGTTCAGAGTTAGATGTGAATAAGGTTTTAAGATGAAGTTTAATGTCCTGGCCTCAAGGCCACATTGTTAGGGTTCATATTCAGAGATATAAATCTGATAAGTGCTTCTCAGAAGGAATCCATTAAAAATGACCTGCATTTTAAATAATGGAAACGTCACAATATCTGCCAATTCTGCTGCATTGTATTCCTACACTTGGAATAGCACTGGCTCATGGACAGAACATTGGCTCCAACTCAGCAAAACACAGCAAGAACATACTTCTTAACTTCTTAATTAACCTTATTCTGGAAGTGAGGTTCTGACAAAATCATTGGCTTTCTATCTCTCAGTCAGCTAAAATATTACCTTGTTTTACAGAGGTTTTAGATTATGAATTACAAATAATTATCATAACAATTTGTGCTATGACATTGACTGCATGTATAATATGTTTATACATATTATACAGATTATACATATTAAACACCTTATGACAAAGAAATCGTAAAGAAATGCATACAGTAGAAAGCTTGTATTTTAACTTTTAGTACAACAATGATGCCATTTCCAAAGTGCTTTGGTTTATCCCAGACTTCCTTTAGAGCATACAATGGGTGTGGTAACCGAGTCTGATAGTACTGTAGATTAATTAGCATATGCAATTTGATAACCAAGATGCCTTGACAAGAGCGAACAGAATGTGAAGATTAGGAGAAGATTGGATCAAGTCTGGCTGACAGGAAAGAAGATTTAATTAAGTAGAAATGTAAAGTTTGTCTGTGTGATGTTTACCCGATGAATGTAGTAAAAAAATACTAGCCTTCCTGAAAATGGTATATAAGCATATGTAGCTTACAGTAAAATTTGGATTCTGATCACCAGTTGGTAATCCCCATCTCTCTTTCAACTGTCAATAAATGGGTACTTATATTTTGTCTGCATTTGTGGCTACCATTTCACAAGAAAGGATGGAACTCATGCTGTCATATATAAAGAGTCAGCTGGATGCGGGAAAATAACAGTCCATTGCTCCAGGCACAATCTCAATGTATTAATGATACATGGGAATGCTAGTTTAAGATCTGGAACACATTTTTCAGTTCCAAACTTCATCAAAAAACAAAGAATGTTAGAATTAAAGTTTAAATTAGCTCATTATCTGTTTGTGTCTTTAGTTTTGAAGATTTTTCCTTGACTGAATTTTAGTTTTATATATAGTTTCAAATCTGGTGGTTTTGATTTACTCTTCAAGTAGTATACAATATTGTGAAGGCCCTGGAACCTGCCAGGGAAACAACAATCTCCATGTCCTGAAAGGAGAGACCCTGAGTCATTGAAGAGGCATTAAGAGCATGGAGACAAGAGGCTTCTCCCCACAATCCTTTACAGTTTTATGTTAATGTACTCTGGTTCTGTTTTCCCTATTGGCCTGTTCGCCTAGACCACCCCTGTTTCTGCTATATGGCCTTTCCCTAGAATGTTCTCCCTTTCCCTGGTCCCCATTGGCCCCAATTTGCTGAATTGTTCTGCCCCTGTTACCCTATTGATTTCCCTGGTCCCTTGCTCCACCTATGCACCACTTTCCCCTCTTCCCATTGGTCCCTGGTACCCTGCTCCACCCCTCATTCCCCATATTTATACCCAAACCCTTCCACACTCTTAATCTTTTGTCCCTGGACCTCTTTGGTGCATGGCTGCAATAAACCCCATTGGAACCCAATACAAAAGACCCTTCCCACGTTTCATTTGCCGGCTTTCCTCATCATCCATAGTGAGCCTGTGTGCTTGTGTGTGTGTTTGTATGCTGGTCTGCCTGCCTGGATCGCTGCCTTCTGGAGATGCTTCAGGAAGGTAGCACCAACTAGCCATCAGCGCATGCCACTACACTGTGTTCTCATATTTATGCCACAAAAGGGATGAAGTATTATTGTGTTTCATAGATGTGCTTGTTGGATAGTCTCAAGCATCACTTCTATGGAAAGCAAAGAGAAAAAATATATAAAGCAGGGGACAAGAGTAAATTATATTCTCAACAGCAAGAAAAAGGAACTATGATAATTCCTTTAGTTCCAGATAGCTGCATGGTGCTTTCCTCAAAGTAATACAAAGAAAAACGCTCTTGTAGAATAATTGAAAAAAAGAAGAAAATTTAAAATACATAGAAGTTTAAATTTGGACTTCCTTAGAGAGCAAATTATACTAAAAAATTGAAGATTAAATACAAAGTTAAGAATTTACATGCAGGGAGGTGTGCTGGTTAGGAAATGGACAATTTAATTTCTCCGCAAGCATGAAATTCTAGCATGAATTAATTTACTTCATGCAGAGTCCTGCTGTTTTCTCTTATTTCCTCAATCACTGTTTACTACATAAAGTCACACCTCACCTTCTTTGATTGTTAATTTGAGCAGGATCTTTTCATGGCACCATGTGTAGAAATAAGCTTTATTCTGCATGTAATACATAAAGATATTCTTTTAGTCTTCAAGATCACTAGGGCTATTTCAAATATGAAACAATATTTTATTTCCAGTAAATAATTTAAATGAATTTTAATAAGGTATCCAAGCCCTAATCCAACATTACTTTTCCAACAACTAAATTCTTCAGTGGGTGCCTTGGATTTCTAATGAATAAATTAAGTACTAAAGAAAACCAGGAAGATCAGCTCATCTCAGTAAGATTAACCTCCACTAAGTTAGTAGGGCTAATTTTAGGATGTGAATGAAGAAAATCAGTAGGATCGTGTTGTGTTTATTAGACAGAACCACAGAGAGACGACTAGAAGGCTTTGTAAAGGCTTCAGAAATGTTTGGAGAATACAGACCACTAGGGAAAAGTGATGAGTTTTTAGGTGATAACCACCCAGAGAGTCAGAAGTTTTGGACTGTATTTTCAAAAGACAGTAATGTTACTGTTTTGGAGCACTTAAAGGAAGATCCATAAGAACAGGTTATGGTTTGTTAGTATAGAGTTACCTTTCCTACTAAACCCAAGGAGCCCAAACATGCTTACATGCAGATTTCACTATTTTAGTAACTGAACTAAATCAAGAGGTATATGTATAAACCACAATGAATTCTCAACAAATAAGGTGAGAAATTGCTTATAATAAGTCACAAATTTAAACTAATTAGTAGGTGTAGTATTCTAATTATAATACTGGGTTTCATAAACAAAAATTTATGTAAAAAACTGTTGTAATGGCAGCAGTTTATATATCAGCCGACACAGTACCACAAAATTTATTCTGTTCCTGAAACAGTAGAAGAAAGTGAGCCCTATGTATACAGAATATGATCCTATATTACTGAAAGGTTCTTGTAAATGCCCTCTTTTTGTCACTAGATAGTTCAATACAGCCAAAACAGTGAAAAGGCTTGTCAGCCAATTGGCCAGATAGAAATTTTTCATCATAATGTGAGGACAATTTTTCATACAAGTCGTATCTCAGAGAATTTTATCTCTGCCTGGAGACTTGGGCTATCTTTTTCTAGGCCACTAGATATACAATTATGATTTTCCTTACATTGTTTGAAGTTAAATATCATCTAAGAAAATTTCCACTACCTAAAGTAGGTCTCAGTTAGTCCTGCTATTAGTAATATCAGAGTAAAAATGTGTTTGACCTTCTCAACCCCCATCTCCCCCTCACCAGTAATGGAAAAGGACCTGCTAATAAGCATCCATTTCCCTGCCTTGCAGTTAGAAATCAACAGTTTGGAGGTGGGGGGTGCTGATAATATGTGGATGTAAAGAAAACAACCTTCATGAACAACCAGGAAAATTGTATTAGGAATCCCCCAAAACAAAGTCAGATTTCTAGCTCCAAAAAGCCCTCCTTCTAATTCCTTGTGCAAGAGAGAGGAAAAACAGCAGGAAGTTCCTTGGTTTACCTGATAGTCTTGAAGCTAGCTAAACTTAATGTGTACAGCAAATCACACGGACTAGGGTGTAAGTGGGATGTAACTTCTTCAAATTCAGCATTTTGCTGCCTCTCAGGTAACAAATGGTCCCTTGGTAACAACACATTGCTCATACATTTACGGCAATCTCTGGGCTCTTGCAAATGTGGGATTTGTTATAAAGGATGGCACTGATCAGAGAATCACTGAAACAGGTTCCTGGTGGTTCTATGCCTTGTCTATGGATGTTATAAAAAATTTGGCTTGAAGCACTGTAGATCTGATTTGCAAATAAATGGTAAGATATTTTCAGACTAACTTATAAATATATGTGAAGGACAATGCCTTCAGGAATAGAAGTGGAGTACAACCATTGGTATGTTCTGTTGTGGAATCTTATAATATTTTTGGTTTATTCCCCAAGAGAAGCAGCATTTTGTGAGGTGAATGGGAACAAGAGATAAAAATGGAATTTCCACGAAAAGGCCAGCTGTACCCTGAGATACATTAAGCACAACAGAGCTGACTAATCAAAACCTCTTGTCACACTACATCTACCGTTGATGTGTCCTCACCTCAAACATTGTGTAGAGTTTTCCTCTCCACAATGTAAGAAGGAGATAAAAATATCAGAATATGCCCAAAGGAGGGCAACAAAGGTGGTGAAAAGACTACAGGGCATGGCTTATGAGGAGCAGCTGTGGATATTAGGTTTCTTCTGCTCAGAGGAGTCTGAGAGGTAACCTCATTTCTGTTTATACTTTTGTCATGGTTTGACACTGGCCCAACGCAAGGCACCCACGAGAATCACTCACTCACCCTCTCCTGCTACAGCTGGGCAGGGGAGAGGGAAAAGGAAAAAAAAATTAATAAATGCTTCATGAGTGAGATAATGACCAGGAGAAAACACTTCAAGGGCAAAACCAGGCTCAGCATACATTGCAAAGTAAATTTATTGCTAATGGAATCACAGGAGGATAATGAGAAGTAAAATACGCCCTTAAAAACATCTTTTCCCCCCTGCCGCTCCCTCCTTCCCACTGACAGCTCAAGGAGACATGGCATGGGGATTTTGGTCGGTTCATCACCAAGATATTCTTCCTCTGCTCCAGGAGGGCAGTCCTTCCCCTGTGAGGCCGTGGGGTCCCTC
>JAODKT010001782.1:1411836-1443065 GCA_027576195.1 Cossypha heuglini | reverse complement strand
CCCTGACTCAAAAAGCCTGACTCACAAAAGCCCCAGAGCTTGTGGCACAGTTACTCCTGTCTCCTCTCAAGGTCTTCCTGCTGACAGGAGACCATTGGCCCAGTCTTGCGTTCCACTGCAGTCCATGGGTGAAGACCTTTTTCCATCTGGCTGGAGAGCCCTCTGGAGGGTACAGTGTCCCTGTGGTTTCCTGCTGCCTGTCTGCTCCACGTGAGACATGAAATGGTTGCCAGGCAAAGTCTCCCTGAGACTTTGAGAGACAAGACTTTCTCCTGTCTTCTCCTAGCTGCCTCCTGGACATGGCACATGTGCAGCCCTTCCCCCACGGGCCTCGGACAGTCAGTGTTCAGTGAGAATCAAAATTAAATCGGCTCTTCACGGAGTGGCAGTGAGTTGCTCTGGTCCTTCTTTCATGGAATGGACTTATCTTATTAACTCCAGCATACCAAAGATGTTTCAGCATTTTAATTTGTATGAAAGAAAGTTAATAACTCTCACTGATGGGAATTATTTTGCAGTGTAAGAGATCAGTAGTACATAGCAAGGGCAAGGTAAAGCCATCTCTTCAAGGGTCATCAGAGCATGGAGATCGTACCCCACACAACCATTTTCTAGTCTCCCTTTGCAGTAATCCTTGGATGTTGATCAGCTCTGTTGGCCTTTTAGTTCCCACTGGAATGTCCTTTGTGCCCAAAACTATGCTGGGCAGGTGTGACTGATCATCGCTGTCACTCTCAGGTTGCCATTGGATATCGTTGCAGGTTTAATGTAACTGTGAGAATTCGTAGGGAGAATGCCCACGTCTGCTGTCTGTTGAAGGAATGGGAAACATAATTTTTCAAAATATATGTTGCAGAACATATTAAGGAGTATTGGCAGAATATAATGAAATTAAGGGCGTAGTTTCTGGCACCTGGGCCAGTATCTTTGCAGGGATCACTGTAAATGAGATTATCCTTCCAGTATCAAGATGCACCCCTCTCTTCTGTCTCAGACAGGAACCTGATGTCTGTTGCTGTGTGGTGATGACCTGACGGTAGTTTGTCAGTGTTTTTACCTTGGACTCATGCCCTCCTATGCAGAATTATTAATGTGCTTGTCAGCACTGTTGGCAAATTCACCAGGTAGGGCAGGTAGGTGGAAGAATTCACAACTGGTTTTTGGTAAGTCTTTTAGAATGCTTAACTAAACTGGCTCTACACGGTTGATGGGGATATGTGATAAACTCATGTTACCTGGTGTTGACCATCCTGCAAGTCGACGATTCCTTCTGGAGATGACAACCCATATTTGATTAAATGCAAGTGAGAATACCTACCAATAAACTGTTGGGTTAAAAATTGAAGGTGTTGCGTAGTGACCTCTGGTTTGTAGGGGAGGTAGGCAATACAGTCAGGTGCTTGTACATGTATCTACCAACACCAGTATTTGTTGCAAACTCTGGCTTTTTGGAAGTGGCCTAGTGTAATCTCTGGCTTGAGACCACCTAGTGCTCTGTTTTCCTAGGGCTGTTGTGGCAGTTTTTCTTGCTTCTGTTACTTACAGGTATTCTTAAAAGACATTTTGAATGGTTTCTCTGGAGCAAGGATTGCCTCGTATTTTGTCCTCTTTTGTAGATGGCAAATATCCCTGAATAGCTTGATTTCTTAGGAGAGTCCACTCAGCTAACACATCCTCACTAGCGGTTGTTGCAGAAATACATATCTTAGGTAACTGATCAGCAACAGCATTGTGTTCCTGCAGTGGCTCGGCATGGTTTGCAGTATAGGCATCTACATGTCTCCCATGGCTAAGTAAGCAATACTTTTATACACCAAACCCAGTGAGGTTTACCATGTATCATCCAGTCATCTGCTTGTCATTTCCTAGACCACAGTGTGAAATCTTTGTATACTGCCCAAGAGTCAGAAAAAAGACTTCTGAAGCTGTTTGTTCTTCCAGCACTGTAGATCCAACCATTAATTTAACGTATTGCTTGCTCCTCACTTTCCCTATAGTTCAGGAAGGTTTGCTCAGCCATTTCAAATGTTGCTTTCCATTGCAGTTTTTCTTTCACATTTCTTGATGTCCAGTCAGTGAAGCATTCTCCTCTTGGGTTAATTGCTCATATAATGGGAACTTCTGTACCCAAAGTAGAGGCATATTTTTACCTAGGGCAATTTGTCCTGTTTTCTCCTGTAAGACACTTACTTTGTTTTGGCTGGGAGATGTAAGCTTAGAAATGCATCATTTCCATGTGACCTTATTTTTTGATTCTTATTATATTATATAATGATTTTCATATGTGGGCCAAATACGGTAAAAAGTGCCTCTGAAACCATCATAGACCAAGAACTTTCTGTGTTTCTGCTTTGCATTTCTGCTATATAAAGTATGATTTGTTCAACTGATTTGGGCGACGTTCATAAAGTGCCTGCCAGATTATTCTTCCAAATTTTGCTCCTGTGGCAATTCTCGGAATTTTCTTGGTGTTCATTTCTGAACCATGATTTTACATTGCCTCAGTGACATTACTCAGTGCTTCTCCCACTTCCTGTTCAGTGATGTGGATAACATCATCCCCCTAACAGTAATTTGTAGCATGGGGAAGTATCTTCCAAATACCAGGCTACCAGCCCATGGCAAGTTATGGCTCTGTGCAGATACCTCGGCAGCAGTACTGTGGGGATGCATTGCTGAGCCTGACATGAGTGTGTGGATTGCTACTTTGGCTCATTAGCAGCTGGAATTCCAACGAAAGCCTTCATTGCATTCCATGCCACAACTTTGGATACAACTCACTGGCTCAGAGCACTTGGGCATTTAATCTCTGTGGGATAGCCTTGTTTAGCAGTCAGTAACCAGCTGTCGTTGTCTGGGAGCAGTCAGGCATCCTAACTGTTTAGATGGGGCTGCTAAAGTGGAGAATGGGCTTTGTGAATGGCTCCAGCCTCTGACAGCTGTAATGATTTGGATGATCTTTAGGTAGCCTCTGGCTAGCCTGTACCGTTTTTATGCAATCCATTTTCCATTTCCAAATCAGCAGGATCTGTATGAACTTTTCTCACAGTGGTAGCAGGAACTCCAGAAGAATACTTGCCTCCCTATTATCTTGAAAACTTTTCCTGCTATTGAGTCATACACAGCAATATATTCATGTACTTAAGCTACCTGCACTTTTGCCAGAAAAGACAAGTAGGAACCCAGCTGTAATAGCGAAGAAGTGTAACAAGCTGCTACATTCTTCTGTTTCCTGTCTCTCTAAGTGATTAATTGTAATTAGTTTATTTATTAGGTGCAGGGATGAGACCCTGTGAAATGCGGAGACCTCAGGCCTATAAGCATCAGAACCATCACCCACTGGCAGATATGAATGCTCCAGTGTACTGCCAGCACAATGTAAGGTTTGTTAACTTTCTATGAGATCTCAGCCACCCATTTCAGCTTTGTGGGGAAGACCCAGATCTAGTTAATTGATACAGGATTTGTATGTGAGCTACAAAATTGGGGTAGGGAATACTTCTGGTATTTCCTACTGAATAGCAAAACAGTAGGTATATTCAGTCTGTCCCCTGTCCTGATACGTTTTGTGGTCCACTTTTATCTTTTCCTTGTTTATATATATATTTTTCATAATATTCCTTATTGCTTTTATTTCAGATACCTGGATCTATCACCTGACTTTATCTTGTCAAAACCTCTTATGTTAGTGAGGAGAAGGAGTGCTATTTTGACAATACTCCCCACAAGTATTAGAATGTTAGAGCTATTACTTTTGGTACTTTCTTGATTCCTTTTATTTTTTTCTGTCAGTCACATTTATAATAGTTGTTTATTAAAACAGAGTATTACTGAAGGATAATCTTATGTGTTTCCCACATTTCTGAGAGTATTTTGATTTTCCTTCTTTTATTTCTATGTTTCATTTTTTGGTGATTTTAAAAGCAACTCTCAGCTTTCTTAGTTATGTCTTCAAAATACGCGTTAAAAATAGGGTTTTTTTACCACTTATGGCTTCCGAATTGGTCAGGTTTTCTCTAGGTTTTGGGTTTTTGTGTTTCTATTTTTTAATAGTTAATACTTTTTGTTGCTTCCTCTAAATTTTATTTACTTCTGTCATGTGGTATTTTTTTTCTTGAGAAATGAGTTGGGGAAATCAATATGGACTTATTGTTTCATTGAATTCAGAAGGCCACTATTGAATATGGCACCCGAACTTTTGAATTTGTGTTACTAGATTTTTTCGGGAACAAATATTTCCAAATAATGGAATGTATTTTCTAATAGTATATAATAGTCATTCTGTTGGTTGGTGCTAAGTACCTGTACATTCACAACAGGGCTCAGTCTTCTTAGAGGTACTGCGATCATCATTAAGCAATAAATCTTTTCTTTGGTTGATGTCCAAATCATGGAGATCAGCATTTGTGTCTTACTTCATCTTTTCATCCCTGTCAATATAACTTGACCTACTTACAACCTGCAGTCGTTTGCTTAGGAAGAGTTTCTAAGTTACTGTATGTATGTATACATTATTTGAATATATGATCTCTTTTCAATTATAATAGCGTATATTTACTTATTGGTAGTAAACTGATGCTTAGACCAAGCGCTTTTTAATAAGCATTATATCTGCTTATTACTTCAAATAGAAGTTGTGGATGGTTTGGAGTTTTTTTTGTTTTTAATGAATGGATAGTAATTGTCAAGGACAGCAATTATCACTTGCTGGCAGTGTTCTGCACTGCAGTTGAAATTTCACTTGAGACTGGACTGGCATAGTCATATCTAAAAGTGACTTGGCTTGTTTCACGGCTGCATTACTACTTCGGTGAAATCCAGGTCTAAACAGTTGTGTCAATCACTTCCTGAGTATGGCCTGTTTACTTTAAAATCTTCATGGGGTATGATATGGGTTGGCCTTGGCTGGCCTTGCCAGATCCCCACTCAGCTGTTCTTTCACTCTCTCTTCCCAACAGAATGAGCTTAGAAAGTAGAGGTAGAACACCTCAAGGTAAAGACTGGGAGACCACTCATCAGTTATCATCATGAGCAAAGAGATTGACTTGAGGAGAATTAATTTGATTTATTGCCAATTGAAAATACAGAAGAATGGGCTCCCAGTGGGCTGCAGCTTCCTTCGGGTCATCTCCTGCTGCTTTGCCATGGGGTGTTTCATGGGTTGCAAGGTTGGTATCTGCTTCAGTGTGGAGCTTTTCAGGGGCTGCAGGCTCTGCTGCTTGAGGCACCTCCTCTTCACTGTCCCACGTGTCTGCAGGGTTGTCCCTCACTTGTGGTTTTCACACTCTGATGCACAACACTTTCACATTTCATAGCTGTACTTCTCCAGATGTACCACCCTCCTGGCTGGGGGGGCTCAGTCCCCTGCTCTGGTCATGTGTTAGCATGTGTTTTTGGCACATTCTCTCCTCACAAAAGTCACCCTACAGGCACCTCACTGCTCGTACTTGCGCATATAAACCAAATAAAACCATCAATGAAAAATCAAAACTTGATATTTAAGATAATATGAATAATTCTGAGGATTCTTGTTTTGTGTGTGTAGTCCTATGGGACAAGGTACATAGAATTAGTTAACGTTTTCTCATTGTGTTTGCACATATATCTCTTCCAGTTCAAAATACATAGTGACAGGTAAAATAAGTATTAGTTTTCTTTACAGAATCACAGAACAGTCAAGGTTGGCAAGGACCTCTGGATCTCACACCTTGCTCAAGCAGGATCACCTAAAGGAGGTTGCCCTGAACCTTGTCCAGATGGATTTTGAGTATTTCCAGAGTTAAACTCTCTACAGTCTCCCTGGGCTCCTCCTCACTCTCACAGATGATTCCCTTGGTCCTTGTACACCTTTCCAAATTGCCATGATTGATCAAAGATTATGAGTAGTGGTCATGGGTGCTTCCCATCAGGACCCATGGACTTTTGTATGTCCAGATGGCTTAAATATTCCTTGACATGATCAAGGGTGTGTCTTCCTTGCTCTAAACTTTCCCTGGGATGTGATAATTTAGTTTAGTATGACATTTAGACATTTAGTAGTTTAGATTTAGATGACAATTCCTCTAATTTTCTAGGTTATAAGGAGACCAAGAGATTGGTTCAAGTAAGGTTCCTTATATGACCCTACATGCGTAGAAAGTATTTCATGCAGTAATTCAATGGAGTTGGTTTATTTCAGTGGTGGTGATTGCTGCTTTTGACAATCAGAGGTCTTGCTCTGGGTTAGCTTTTGTCTAATATGTGAGAGAGAACAGCTGCAGTCATCTGTCTGCCTTGAAGCACTGTTTTCTGTGTCAGTTTATTGTTTATGTATAAGCAAAGAATATGCTTTTGATCAAATAGTGATATTTCAGCCAAGGATTATAGCTGTATGTAGGTTGTGTTGCTGTATCTAAAAGATAACTAATATACTAGAAGGATCTTTTAATAGATTTACATGCAGATAAAGTGATTTGTTTGAAGGTCAGTTAAAGTTTTGCTTCTCTTAGCATCTAGCTCTTCCTTTCCAATATACTATGAAGAAAGTATCTTCTCTGCTTCTGTTTACTTTTTTTTCCGTGCACACTGACAAAGCAAACTCCATTTAGCCATCAAAAGCAATTTTCTATGTTTTTTGCTCCATCAAGAATTTATCAATTTTCATTCTTTATACCTACATAAGTTTATTATGCATAGGGCAAAGAAATCAGTAACAAAAGCATGATGCAATGGCATTGGCTCTATTTTTTTGTATCTGTGCTTTCTGGTTTATATGTGAAACTTGATTTGAGAAAATACTATAGTTTTATGTGTTGCTCTTGATTGCGGAGATCATTACCATAACTTTCATTTCACTATCCATGGTACAAATCCTTTGTTATTTTAATTGACTAAATCAAGAATGTCTGTTGTCTTGTAATAAGTTTTCGCCATTTTCAGTCATCTTAAAATAAAAATAAAGCTTTCGCTGTGAACTATTTGCTCATCTATAGGACCAGAATCAAAAAATAACCAGGAGTGTAAGTTGCTCTTTTCACTGTGAAGTCAGTCTCAGCCGAGCTAAACTAGTAAATGTGCCCTGCTCAGCTTGACTACTAGTTGTTCTGCAAGACATTGACACGTTCTAATTAAATATTAAGGGTTTCTTGATCAAAAACAACTTTTTATATTTCTGTGTAGAGGCTAGAGAGGACCTTCTGGAAGACAGAAATAACACACTTCATCTGTAAGACACCTAGCATGAAACTGCAAATCGCTTCAGAATGAAAACTAGGTCCAACATTCTAATCATTTTTACCTGCCCCTCTGTTGGACATTTTGTGGTTATGGAAGAGAGACTGTAGCCACATGCCATATTCTATAGTTTTCTTTTCATTTAGGGGTTACTTGTCTGGAAAGGTAACTCACAAGAGGCCACTGACCCAAACTTCATCTTAAAACATGGAGTTTGAGGTTGGGAACATTAATGGGAAGTAATTTACTCTTACGCCATAAGCAGGCTCAGGTATTTTCGTAACTCATTTTGCTATTAAAAAAGCTAGAGGCATCTGAAAATGAGCCGATTGTGAAAAAGCTCTTCTTCAGATCAATTTCTGATTCCAGAATTGGTTAGGTATGGATGTGTCACTGAGACGTCTTTGAGATTTGGAGGCAGTGTAAACTGACCATAATCCTTGGAATGGAAGTGTTAAAATTACTGCAGGACAGTAGAGTGGAAGGAGGAATTTTGAAGTATGGGTATTTGGTTCTCTGAAGCATTTAGCTGACCTTTGGTACGCCTTTAGTCAGCCCTCGAATCAGTGAAGCAGTAAAGAAATGGTGGGCATAGCAGGAAATTTTCCTGTCAGATTTTTATAAATAGCTCTGTTATCATTCCATTGGCAGAGCTGCCGAAAGCATTTGGTCATTGAGCATGTATAAAGTTAAGGTGGTGGAAGAACATTAATATCTATTTATTTTTCAGTGTCTCTGTGAGGAACAGTTGGACAGAGCATGACTAATATTTTTAGATGATGCAAAGTTAGTATTTACTTTGAAATGTTTGCGTGAAATACAGAAATGTAAAATGAAATGAAATTTGAACAGTAAAAACAGCAGTCTTGGCAAGTGCCTCATTTTTTGCTCTCAAATGGTGATGTATACTATTCTACCTCTGCAAATTTAAGAGGACATCTTATATTTGAACTTAAAAATGCCTCTTGTGTGCACTGAGAGTCCTTTTAAAGAAATGTATCAGAATTACAAGAAGTCTTGCTTTCTACGAAAACACCTGATTGTGTGGTTCAGGGATCCGTGTTACAAAGACTTATTGCATGTGGGCATTGTGGTTCAGTGTAATGTGTAGACCTTAATCTTCAGAGATGTACTTGAAGTGTAGAAAAGACCTACAGACCAATTAGATTTTTCGAAAAACGAACATATCAGTACAGGTGCCTAGGTACAATTTGTTAATACTTTACACTGTATCTCTTTTAGAAGTGAAGTCCTGTCTCTTTCTGGTGTTCATTTTTGTAGCTTATCCCTCAGTTTTACATAGGGCAAATTTGCCCATTTGCCATAAAGGAGGTGTTCTTTAAAGAAGATTAATTAAAGGGATGCATAGACTAGAAAAAAAGGATGTATTCCAGACCTTTAAGGGGAAAAGGTTTGTGTGGCTGAGACAAACAAGGTGGCCTGTTGAGAACACCGTTGTGCTGCTGCTTTGCTCCCCACCCACGGCCTTTCCTTGAAGAGATTAATGATGGTGGTGGTCATTCCAGAAGTTTGTGGACAGTGGTCCCCTCCTCCAGCATTGCAGGATCAGAAAACATGTTTGTTGTGAAGATATGTGCAGGAATAAACAATGTCTGTAAAAAGGAAGTTGTGGTAGCATTCTGCTATTAATGCTGTTTCTGTGAAAGCCTTCTAGGACTGCCCAGTCCAAATGTTTGAAGTGGAACTGGTGCTAAGAAAGAGCCAGATTTGCAGAGACTTGATAGTAGAAGCACAAGAAGTAATTAAAATAATTTTCTGTACACAATTTCTGTATATTATTGTATATTTCTGTATATTTATAATGCACAATTCTGTATTATTTATGTGTGTTTGTTTGCTCCATGATATGACCAAGTTCAGGAGCCAATGCTATAGAGTAAGGAGTTGCTGCTGGAGAGTATTTTGCCTCCTTTTTGCCACTGATGTTGATTGTGATAAGAACTGTAGCTCTGTTTTGGCAATATGCCACTATAGAAAATTTAAGAAATCTCTCCCATTTAGTTGCAGGTATACATATATGAAATAAAACACAATTAATTTCCTAATTTAAAATATTTTCTAATTTAAATTGGGATTCCTTATCCCTTACATTCCATCATATAATATAATATATCATATAATACCAATGTAGTATTTCCTGGTTTGACATATAATAATCTAATTATTTTATTATTATTATTTTCAGCAATATTTCAATCATGAGGTAAATGTTCGTTGCTGTGTAAGCTGGTATCTCTTACAGCTTGTTCTATACCTACCTGTTGAGCAGGTATGCAGTTACTGCCTTAAAGGGCATATGCCCAGATTTCGATGTGGAGGGGAGATTTTATAGAAATTCATGAGATTGTTTAGTGGTTTGGGTTGGAAGGACCTTAAGGATCATCTTGGGTGAACTCCTGTGCAATGGACAGGATACATGGTACTAGGCCAAGTTGCTCAGAGCCTCATCCAACCTGGCCTGGAACACTTCCAGGGACTGGGCATCCACGCTGCCTCTGGACAACCTGTGCCAGTGCCTCACCACCTTCATATCTTATCTAGATATTATTATACATTATCTAAACATAATCCATTTCAGTTCAAAGCTATCTGCCCTTGTACTAACAGTACATGTCCTAAAAAATCTCTCTCCAGTTTTTTTTAAACCCCTTTTAGGTGCAGAAAGATGCCATAAGGTCTCCCTGTAGCCTTCCCTGCTCCAGACTGAAAAGTTCATACTGAGCTCTCTCACTTGGCTTCAGAGAAGAGATGCTCCAGCCCTCAGAATACCTTCTTGGGTAGAGGAAGAGATTTGTGGAAGAGTGCCAGGAAATAGGTTGAAATCTCTCTTAATAAAAGCAGGACTTCAGAATATGCTGTTGTGATTGCTTGAGCTACTGTCTGATTGTTTTTGTTGCTGTGGAAATGAGAATCTTGAATGATTGTGAAGTGTTAGTATAATAGTCCTAGAAGTTTAATCATAAGAAGAAACCATTACATGTGGTCTGAGAAATGATATCAAGATGGTTCTTCTACATGCCATTGCATTGTTATTTGCAGTCCTATTCTGTGCTAACATCCAAAGCTTGTACCTGTTTACAGACATACAAAAATAAAGTTACTTCTTACTGTGGTTTCTTTTTTTTTTTTCCTCTCTTGAAACCAGACTTTATTCAGATCAAAGAAATACTAAGAAGAATGAAAAACTGTCATCTGATATGTTTAATCTGCCTCCAACTACCTTGATATCTAGCCTAAATTGGTTGTTTTTCTGCAGCAATTGCAAGAGGGATGTTGTATGTACAGACCCTGACAGTATTAGCATTCCATACTAAATTAACTTACTGTTCAAGAACTGGACTAGGAAGCCTTTTGTTTTTATTTAGTTTTTAAAGCAGTCAGGTGAGTTCACTAGAGATTAACAGGAAGTTGTGGCATTGGCCCAGAGAAATACTCCTACCTGAGATTCTAGTTGAGAAAACTGAGGCAGTCATTTAGCCACTAAATGAAAACAACTGAGGTGTTGGATTTATTTGATTTATTTGTTATTACTTCCTCTGAGAGGATGTTACTAGATCTGTAGCTACTGTCTGATCCTTCCCTTCCCAAAACAGGACAGGGATTGTGGGAAATATATTTTGGAAAAATGTCACTTTAAATGCTCAGTGTGTCATGTAGCAATTTAATCATGTGTGTTTTCATTTTATTCTTTGTAACTATATTTTCCACTCCATAGTCAGAAGTCTAGTGCATCAGTTTTAAAACAAGCTCTTATATTTGGCTTCAGGCTCATGTGTTTTTTTTTCCTTTTTTTTTTTCCTTTTTTTTCCCTTTTTTTAAAGCTGTTAACTTGGAAATTGAGGTGGTAAGCATTACTATAGATAGCCAGAACTTAACTGAGTTGTTACTTCGTGATAAAGGGCAAGTCTCCAGCTGTTTTTCACTTCTCTTCTCTCTCTGCCTTTTCCTTGAAGTATGCATAGCCTTATACATACAGATACTGGGGTGGAGGGCAATACACTATGTTCCTTAGATCAATGGTTTTGAAACCATGTGTGTTTGCAGAAAATTTCCTATGAAAAGCAGCATGTGTGTGAAGCTTGTGAGGGAATTTGCATTTGTGCTTGAAAAGGGGGACATGAAATATGCTGTTTTTAAAATAAGGGTGCGAAATTTGGTTGGCATGACCAAATGACGTCTTGTCATGAAAGTGGTTGGCCCAGTAGTGTTCTTAACCTACACAGTGGATGATCAGAACTTTCAACCTAACTGTGGAAAGAATAAGTTCTTCACAAGGGTTTGATTAATGCTAGAACTGAAACAATGACACTGATTAAAAAATTTGTTTATGGTGGCCCTTCTAGATGCTCCAAACTGGGGGAATCCCAACTAACTCTGTAATTCTGACTGGATTGTTAGTCACGTGATTATTCTTCAGTTTTGAGAAGTCAAATAAATGTCTGTGAGCTATTTGTGGGCAAAATTAAGAGATAGTAGTCCAGTTTTCTGGAAAAAGCCAAAATCATCTTATTCAGCTATCTTTGGGCCATATCATGTCACTGCTGGTATTATTTCCGGAGTTTTGTCCTTCTTAAGTGACCTACTGACTAATAGTCATTGAAATTGAAAGAGACGTGACACCAGGATAAACACGTTGTTTCATCACAGCATGTCAGTTTATATTGCACCTGAGCTTTAGTATTAGCTTGACTTTATGTTTTGTTGTAAACACTGTTTTATCCCCTGGTGCAGAAGAACATTCTGCATTAAAACTCTGCTGTGACTTACTTGAAGAATGTAATATCTCAGTGTGATGGTGTCAATGCATGCAAATAGAGAAAACAGAAATGCTTATAAAATTGCTACCTGACAGTATTACTTCTTGACCTGTGACTCTGGACAGATCTTGCAGATGTCAGAAGACTTCAATAATGGGTTCAAACTATGACACTTGTAATTTAAAAAGTCACAATTAATACAATCAGGATTAATACAATCAGCATCACAATTAATAGAATCAGGATTTAGTGCAGGGGTTTTTTTCTGCACAGTACTGCACTCACTGCCTCTGTGGCAAACTTCATTTCTTTCTGAGCAAATGTAAACCTAGTAGTACAAGCCTCAGGAAGTTGTTAAAGCAATTAAAGGTTTCTCTCTCAGCACATTGCCTGGTTACCATAGTATCCTTTGCCTCGAAGCCTTTACTGATGATGTCAGTATGCATAAAGGGGCTGTTCACAGCATCTACATGAAGATTATTCAGCCCTCACTGAAGATCATAATCACCTCTCTATACATTCTGTTATCCAGTGTTATTTTAGTAATTCATGAGACTGGAAGGTAAGTGATTTTTGCTTCATACTGAATAATTTTTATGTGTCCTGACGCTGAAGTTTCAGTGTTGTCTTTTTTTTTATTCTGTTGCGTTGTTCACTAAATGTATAAAGTATGTTTTAGGTGAACCAATTGCATAGATTTGTATAATTTAAATGCAATGACAAAGTCTAGGTAATTTTCATAATAACAAAAAATGGTAAAGTAAAAATCCCTGAAGTAAAAAAAAAAAGACTTATTAAATACTTAGAGGGTTTTTACCAGTTAAAATTTAGAAGCTTTATTTTTGATCATAAGAAGATCATCCAAATTATGTAATGGGAGTATTACCTGAGAGAAAAATATTCACTTTAAAAAAAATAATTATTAAAACAAAAACTCAGCAATTAACACACGTCTCACATTAAAAAAGGGCTTTGATGTTGCAGGAAATTCTACATTAAGGCGGTATGTATTGTACAAATCCACCAATGTACCTCTCTTTTTTCCCCCCCATGCAAATAACTTTTCTTAACCTGTACCTGTTTTCTGTTTTTTTGATCGTAACATTCATTGGCTTATTTAGACACTTCCATCTCTTTTGGGGAAAAGGTTCCTCTATTGACATTTCTTAAGCAAAAAGCTTAGTACGCACTGACTCATGTGACAGTTTTTAATGCTATTAATTGCAATAGATATAGTGCATTAGAAGAATTGAAAGGAGAGTCTAGTGACCATACCGTGCCTTTTGAGTATCTTTAATTCTTTGTGGACTGAGGATTTTTTGCTTTCTAGTATAAAGATATATGTGATCTGTTTCTCTCTCTCTCTTGACTGCCTAGCTATTAGTTTGGATATTAATATAAAAAAGAATAATATTTTCGATAAAATTAAGAAATCAACTCCCTTTCCAATTCTCATGTCTATTAACTTTGATATGTT
Source organism: Cossypha heuglini (assembly GCA_027576195.1). Classification (NCBI taxonomy): domain Eukaryota; kingdom Metazoa; phylum Chordata; class Aves; order Passeriformes; family Muscicapidae; genus Cossypha; species Cossypha heuglini. The sequence continues at coordinate 1,429,598 of JAODKT010001782.1, read as the reverse complement.
ACACTTAAAGTCTGTTATGTATTTAATGCAGTTTTTAATTGTTCACAGTGTCTTCCTTTATGGCTTTAGGAGTTATGTGTCTTTTCTGTTTTAGCTTAGGAGGTTAAACTAGGTGGTTTTTGCTCGTTCTTTTTTGTTTGCTTTTTTGTTTGCTTTTGCTTCTTGTTCAACATTTTTTGTTTGATTGATTTTCAGTTTGGCATGTTAGACACAAACAGCTGGTATGTAATGCATGTGTTTCTTTAATGAATGTCTGTCAGATGACATAGTGGTAGTTGGGAGTTTCTTTTTCATGTTTATTAATGCATTTGATTTGTTTTTCCTCCCACCAAGTCTTTTGACTTTGTGTTCAAATTTCACATTCAAACAGTTTATTACACAAAGAGGGTTTCTGTTTGTTTTTCCACTATAATCCTGTTGGGTCATTTATAGGGGTGCATATTTGGGTGGATCTTGAGATCTTCCATTATAATGGTGTCATTAATCATTGCTATGTTTTCTCCATTCTCAGAAAACAAGCAGCATTACAGGAGGACTGAGGGGAAAGGATAAGGACTACTTTAAAAAAAGTTATTTTTTCAAATAACACTGTAATAATGACCTACAGAAGGACATCATAGAATTAGAGTGAGTTTTAAAAGGATGAAGATAGAAAGATAGTTACCTTAAACACAGGCTGAAGGAAAAAGTCTTGAACAGAGTAAATTGGGAATTCTTTCAGTTTATATTATCTAACAAGAGAAGGGATTAGAACATTATCTAAGGTAATGCTAACAGCTTTTGAGGATATTGATTCAATGCTGAAAAGAGTAATCTTGCTCTCCTGATGCTCTTCTCTCCCTACAGGAGTCATGGGGTGAGTTTGTTTAGTGGGTTGATCCAACATAAACTAGTCTGTAACAAAGCAAAGAGCTTTTCTATCAACTGGCAAAATGAACCTATTCCCCTGGAATCTGTGGACTCACAAAATTTGTCACAGTAGAGAAGACTGGTTTAATTGCCTCGCAGAGCATTAGCTCTGAGAATATTCTGCTGTATCAACTTAGGCATAAGTACAGCTGTACCCTAAAATCATGGTGTATTTTTATGGAATATAAAACCTCTCTGTCCAATACAACTGTGACAAAAAATAGCTGGCTGGCACATGGGATTTTGTGGTCAGTTTCTGTATATTTTCCCTGATATTTAAGGAAGTTACTATTCAGATAGAAATCCTAGATTAATTTCTGGCCTTGTTTAAACAAGGAAATTGAGTTCAAGACCTGACACTAGGAGTGTGCTGGTTTTAAATTAGGATGCCNNNCCCCCACCTCCATCCTTGACCCATGGCTGGTCATGTGTACAATTATAGATATGTTTTGTGTGCATGATGGGTTTATATGCTTAACCTCACCATGATTGGATGTGGGAGCTGAACCCACCTTGCCTTTCTCGGTCTGCATGATCTGGCCAGATTTTCTTCCAGCACAAAACTTTAAGCAGTTTATCTTTAAAGCATGCAGCTTGTCTTTGTTTGCATGGAAGTTAATTATAATGGAGGAAATGCATAGTCTTTCAGAATCAATAAAGTTTACTCCTATCTCTTTTGGCATTATTTGTACACATGCATATGGAATGGGGCAATAAAGGCTCGGTGGTTTGCCTGGTATTTCAGTCAATAGGAGAAAAAATGTGCCCTAACCTTGCTAGAATTTGCTTACAGAAAATTACCTAATATTTTTGTTCTGACAAAATGTAATTACTAGTAGATAAGCATTCATGTATTTCTGTAAGATTGGCTAATTCAATTAGGGTTTTTAAAAATGTAGGAAAATCCATAAGCAGCTATGCAACAGCTGTCTTTTTTGTCTTCACCCCCCACCACGTTCTTCCAAAAATCATGCTTCAGCTGAACCCCTGAGATACAGAGTTTCTCCACTATAACTGTATGAAAATGAAGAGCAATCTCTAGAATTTTTTTTGTAACTGTTTTTTTCCTGAGTGCTTTTCTTTTGTCTAGAACCATGGGCACATGTTTGTTTAAATTTGTGTAATAATAATAATAAAACAGGTGGAACTGGCAGATAAAAAGAACTGACATTCTCCTGAGTGGATTTCCAAAGTTCAAGGCTTTTATAAATTTTCATTTTTGCATTCCATATTGACTGGTAAACAGCATATTGATTTCCAAAATTATATTCTCCAGTTCTAAAAATATTGCCTTCTGGTGTTGGGAACATTGTCATATCCTGTTAATATGATCATTGTGTATTGGTAAGTGGCTTAGATGATCTCTAAGGGGAAAAAACTATAAAGGTAAATAAACAACAAAAATAATAGTGTGCTGAGAAAAACATTCTAGCATTCTCTAGAGCTTGTATTAGTCTGAATTGGCTGTTTTGTCTCTGCCATGTTTATGTACAACATCTAATTCAGGAGAATTTTTTAAAAACCAAGAGACCCCCTTGACAGTATTCAGTGTGCCCTACATGTGAGGGAAATGGGACTTCACTGATACTTTTTTTCTTAGAATTTCATTTTGGCTTCTTCATTTGTACATGCAAACCTGTATAGGTTCTGTTGTGTCTTTTCAATCCCCCTATTCCATACCCTCCAAGTTTTAGGGTTTTTTTTAATGTTATGTTGGGCTTTTTCCCTGAGTAAAGGTAAAAACTTTGAAGCCATGCAATCGTTTTACCTTCTTATTTTCAATCATTTGAGTGTTAAACTTAAGAATAGAAGCAGTGTTGTTCATCTAGAAGAGGCATTAAGTTATGATTCAATGGTCTTGATCTTAAGTTACATTATGTATTACCTGAGAGAGGCTGTAGATGAGGATTTGTCTTGTTGGCTTTTTTTACAGTGCTATTTTTATATTATTTTATATTCACTGGAGTTGGTATTGAAGTAGATTACTTCAGTTGGAGGTGCTGCTGGAATCTTGGTTTATACAAGATAAAACAACATCTATCTACTTAAGTGAAAGCTGCGCATTATACTGGGTGTGAATCTTATTTTCACTTTTCTGGATGTAGATTTGTATGGTGGGAAAGGGTGAGAGTCAAAAGTTAGCTTTAATTCTAGAACTAGGCCAGTCCATCTGGATTTCTACAGGAATGAGTCTTGCACCTTCCTGCAAGGTTTCCATGTATGACTTCCATTACTTACTGAGACAGTTTAGAAGTGTTTGTCTTGTTTTAAAGCTGAGTGGTAGAACTAGGCTGGTGAATCTTGTTACTTTATGATATTTAAGGAGTCTCTTACTAACTTTTGTCCTTAAAATACACCTGAAAGAAGCTTTCGTGTGTGAGAGGCACAATGGGTCCATCACTTGTGAGGAAAGGTCAGACTGCTACAAGAAAACAGAACTGTTACAACCACTGTTCTATTTCTAGGGAGTTTTTTAAAAGTATTATTTGTTTGTTTTTTCTTTAACTAAAAAATTAACATAATTTGAAGATTGTAGTTTATTCCATGTGGAAGAAAGGAGCAAGTTCTTCAGAAAAGTACTCTAGAACTTGCAGTGTTGCCACATTCAGGTGTTTAAAAAGGGTCTATACAGTCCATCAGAAGGAATGTTATAGTCCAAATTTCCTTGAAGTTTTCCTAGAAAATCTAGATTAAATCTGAACCCACTGCAAAGTACTCTACTTAGTAGTATGCCATCCCTCCCTTTCCTTTTTAAAGAAACGTACTTGGAAATGGAAATGCCTCAGGAGCTCCCTGGCTGACAACTCTTCGAGTTTAGCCTGACTGCCAGCTCAAGTATTCACTGCTGTACACTTTTTGGATATGGTAACTGTTCAGTGAATGACAAGACTAGTGTGGAGTGCTTTCTCTTAGGCTTTTTCCCCATCCTGGGCCATGTAAAAGAATTCGCAAAAGAATCCTGAAACAATTAATCAGTTTGTCTGAGTGTGAATAAATTTGGTTTTGCAAAACTGATAAAAATAGTAGCTGCTTCCTCATTTAAACTGACCAGATTCTTGAGGAACAATGGCTTTGCAGAAGATGCAGAAAGCTGATTTGGTTTCTTTTGTGTGAGGGTCATCTGGCATCCTGAAAGAAAATCAACAGCTAAGCATGCCATCCATTCTATTAAAGACACAAAAAGGAGAAAGGTACTTGGTCCTTAACTTGTGATTTTAGGAAATCTTGGAAAGAGGACTGTCTGGTTTCATGTGTGTTTGTGTCAAATAGCAAATTATACATCCTGGGACATAAGAGATGTAAGGCCATTATTTTTGGGGCAGTAAAAGAACCTATTGTAACCTGTTTCTGTCATCCTAAGAATGATACATCAAAGATACTTGGCAATTTCTTTTGTTTTGGAAAAACTTGAGTTTGTTTTAATTTTTTTTTTTTTTTTTTTAATTCATCAGACTAAAAAAAAAATCACAAAACAATTCTGTTCTTGAGAGCTAATGAGGCTTTATAAATATATTCTTTTTCAATTAGAAAGAAGTATGAAAGTATATGTTTTATTTTGCTTGTTGGTTACAGTAGTGCACCCATTAATAGAAGTTATCTTGTAAAAACTATGAATGATAAGTATTGTATTTCTGTTTGTAACTAGAATGAGATATTGTAATTGAGAAATACTCAACAGTCTAAAATACTAACAGTCAACTCTAGGGTAAGATTTTTGAAGTGTCTCATTTAATTGTGGTGTGTACCTTCTCTGGTGAGTTTTATTGAGGGCAGCATGACTTTGCAAGAATTGATGTGATGATTTGTTCCAAGCAGTGCTCTGGTATGGGTGGGCTTGATTTTAGCTGTTGATGTGGTTACAAGAGGCCTTGCATGAACCTGTGCTTTGGTTCCCAATCTGTAGTCAATTAGTGACTGCCTTGTATCATGGAAGCACTAGGAACAGAATTCCATTTAAATTAGTCTCTTATGATATATCTAAATTATATACAGGGTACACGTGATACCCACATTCATAGAGAAGTATATAAAGAGTTAGTTTGTTTAAGTGTTTCATGCTCTGCATCCTTGGTGTTCTTTAGGAATGGTTTTCTAGTATCAGTTTTTTCTTGGCCTTACTTACGTGTCAGAGCTCTGTAATATGTGTGCTTTATTCTTGAAGTGTGATTGAATATTGTTCAGTTCTTTGTTATGTTTACCAGATGTAGGTTACATTTTTTATCTTTCACTATTTCATCAGGTTTATGTGCAACAGAGTATGAGATTCTTCATTGTTAATGTATCCTTAAAAGCCTTATTGGTGAATTTTAGAGAAGAATGCTTCAAAAAGGAAGATAAATACCCAAGTATAATACTATTTTTTGTACTTGAGTGTAAACTATTAGCTTTCATTTTTATTTTATGCGTGAATGAGAGTTTAAGAAGGCATTTTCAACATCCACTTTTACAGAAAACTATTTTTTTTCAGGAAGCTGTTAGACTTTATCAATATTTCAATATTTTAACCATTTCCTCTGTAAACAGTGCACCATGACTAGCATGGACAGCCTCCTGTAGTTATAAGATTTTTTATCTTTTAATATTACATAATTGTGGAGCCATTGAGGTATAGTGGACAGTTTTGCTATAGTAATTGAAACAGATGAAGCCTGTAGGTGAAGTATATCTAAGTGGCAATCAGTATTACTCGGTGCTGAGCATGACCTAACAACCAGCCAACTAAAAAACTCTTCAGTGAAGTCAGCTAGCTGCTAGAAAGATGAAGATATGTCTGTTGTCTTGGAGGTCCCTACACAGACAAGCATTTCATTTGTTGTATGGGATGTACAAGAGGGTATGGGGAAAAATACATGATTTTTCACTTTTAATATGAATAGTTACAGCTGTCAGTGAAATGCATTTTTGAGAATGTTCTAGTAAGATTGTTTCAAACAAGAAAACAACTTGACCTTTTCTGATTATATTTAAAAGTTGTTTTTGCATCTTTTGTTTAAATAGGTAAACTTTTGTATTTAGCTGGTGGATTTGCATTATAAACCTACTTTTTTTTCAAAAGCAGGTTATCAGATTTTAATTTGTTGATTTCTTTTATGGGCACTATTATTTATGTTCTGATTCTTAGTTTGTGCAACATGGACTGACAAAACTGGAGATTTTTGATTTCCCACTGATTTCCCACTGTATTTGCTAATGGATCTTTAGGATTACTCTCCTGTTTAAAATCAATCACTGCTTAGCAGGAAAGCAAACTTCAGATACATGCTGCATCTATTTTCATGCAGCATCTTGGAAGGGCAGTTGTAACTGATTTTTTTTGCTTAACTGTCTTAAACTGGATGGTAGGAAAGCACATAGTGCAAATAGGCTTCACTGTCAATCTGTTTTCTGCAGCGCATCAGCAGTAGCTGCTAAAGCCTCCTGGAAAGCTGTCAGGCATTCTGTTTGGTACTGTCAGTGTCATGATGAAGGAGAGCAGTACTGGCTTTTGTTCATGTGGTGCTAAATATAGCTTGTTTTAACACAGCTCTATTTTTTGATGGTGTTTGTCACTTTTTTGTCATTCTCCAAAAGCAGAACAGTGATCATCAAATTCAATCAGCCCTCTCTGATTTCTAAATAACTTAAAGAAAGTTAAAGTGTTTTTCTTTGTAGTTTAATGCTAAATCAGATTTAATTCTTTTTAGCTAAAGTATAGTGTCAAGACTGATAAATGATAGAGGTGTTTTGTAATCTGATATAAAACACCTGTGAAAGTAGAGGACACTTAATGAGAGATTATATAGACTTGCCTGCTTTGAGAAGGGGATGAATAGGAAAATTTGAACATATGGGGAAAGCAACGAATTCTGTTAGAATAAATTCTACCTGTTTTTACTAGAAAATACTTGCTGCATCCTCTCTTACTGTCTTCCCTTTTAAAAACTTTGATGGTAATTTCATATAAAGTATTAAAATCTATTAAAACTGTTTGACAGCAAATTTGGGATGGCTCAGTGACTAGACATGAAGTTTTGGGTAAAGTTCTTGTGTGGTGAGCATGTGAAAAGGAAATGAAGATCACCTTCCATCAGTTGTGTTAAAAACACCTGAAGGGTTCATGGAACTAAACAGCGTTAGGGGTTTTTTCCTGTACCATTTTTATGCTGCCTCTATGCTCTTCCTCATACAGCCATTCTCCTTCACCTCTGTCTGTGTATGGAGCTGTCTCCTTATTTGAGTGCCTTTAAAAGAATCATGGAGCCCGAGTGAGGAATAAAGGAGTCTGTGATGTTTCTGAGCCATCTCATAATAGTGACGCTGATGTCTGCTGCTTCAAAATTGCTTCTTTCTATTTGTTCCAGGTAGTTAGCGATCCTTCATCAGGTTGCCTGTAGGAAACAAAAGTTATGTGACACATAGTGGGATTTTGTTGATGTATTTTGTACAGTTACAGTGCTAATAGATAAAGCCTTTATCTATGATTGAAATCTCATGCAACTACAGTGCAGCTGTGCAGCTCAGGCTTCTGGCATCCTGACACAGTTGTTTAGCAGTGCTTGGGGAATCTGTGTGTCTTCTGCTGTGCAGTTACACAAAAAACTTTCACTCCTATTGTTTCAGGTTGCTTATGCAGAGGAGGCAAACTGCATACAGCCCTAAGCTGGAAGTTGGACTTCTAGGTGTGCTATGATGGCTCTCTATGACTACCTAAAAGCAGGTTATAATCAGGTGCCTGTCAGGCTTTTCTCCTGAGTATTAAGTGATAGGACAAGAGGAAATGATCTGATAAAGTGTGTGGTTAATTTCTACATCGTGTGGTAGATGTGGGATCTTTACCCATGATACACCACACAATTTCTTCCTTGAAGGGTTTAGCTAGAAATGGCATTTACTCACTATATTCCTGCTCTTTGATTTCCTCACATACACTGTGACTTAAAGTAAATGATTAGATAGCCATAAAAAGGTGATTGTAAAAGTGTGTTATCAAAGGAAGTGCTTACTATGAGTAAGGCATAAGTAGCTGTTAGAGTAATCCATCTCTGAGGAGAGAAAATTGACATTGAGTTTTCAAGCCTTATTTTTACAGGAATGCATGTGTCTAGAATCCATACTCTTATTTTAGAGTATTTTAACAAACTGTTGGCTAACAGTTTACAATGTCCTAATCATTGGATACAAAGTGCAGTTTAGACCATGAAATTTCAGTGGTGAAGTTTCCCCCCACAAAATCCTGGTTTCCAACTTCCTCTCTAGTTACTTCCCCTCAAGCATCTCTGGCATGTATTTGTATTTCATCATCACAGAGCAGTTCCAGTTTTCTTTTTCTTACCTTAAAACATCCAAATTTAAGTTTTCTGTGGCATTAATGAGTCCTTTATTCAGAAGACAAGAATGCTGACCCTCAATACCCACATAGCTGTGCCTGCCACCCTCTTCAGCAGGCATGTTGCGAGCAAGCACTGGCACTTCCATGGATTGCCATATCAGATTGTGTCTTTACACAAAGAGAGATGTCCCTACAAAAAGTTTTGCTGAGCAGATAATTTGAAAGGTAGTCTGAAAGACAGGTTTCTTATCTGGATTTTTGTGACAGTAAGTTTCCATGGATTTTGCTTAAAAACCGGAAGAAATAATTTTGCTTGTGATGCCATTTTTAAAATATAACAGCTTTACAGAAGCTACCCAAACCCTACCAGAAGTGTGCTTGAGTCAGAGACCTATTAATATGATCCCTTCCTGCTGCTAAAGTCTGATTCAAAAGTTGGAGGTCTACTTCTGGAGGATAAAGAAGACCGAAATCCAATATTTGAGTCACTGAGGCTGTCACCTTTGATAAGAGCAAACAGCCATGTTTGGAAAAGAGTTGCACCTCACCAAACCTACAGTCCTGTCTTGTGGAGGGGTTTGAAGGTACCCGTTGAATAAAAAAAAAGGCAAGGGAAGCATAGGATGTGATTTGGACCTGAGAAAAAGACAAATCTCTTCTTGCTGCTGTGGAGATTCTGCTATGTAAATTGTGCCCTTGTTTCTAACACTTAAAATGTCTTGATTGTAGCTGGAAAATGCTGTGATGATTATATTGTTTAATGCAGAATTACTGTCCTTTGTTGTCATTTGGTCATCTGGCTTCCATCTTTGACTTCAGCCTTGATCTTCACCTTCCTGTGCCATGTTCTTTAGTAGCTTGATTTCAAGCCTGAATTGCTGGAAGGCAGTTTAGTTGAAAACAATAGATTTATGGTGTGTTTATGGAACTTACACACTTAATTTGAGAATTAGGGCAAGTAAGCTCCAAAGAGAGAAAAACAAATATTTCCCCACTTGAGATACTAATAGAGTTAAACACTTCAAACTGTTCTCAACAACAGAAGTAGGTACTGACTTTCTGATGGTCTGTTTAGTCTGCTGATAGCTGACCTGCTTCTTCATTGTCATAAACTGGGCAAATTTTGTTGTACAAATTTCTTGTAAAATTTTACACTAAAATGCATTCAAAAGAATGCTTTCTTTCTGTACTTTATCAATGGCTAAGGATGACTTATAATGTGACAATGAAACATTTTTGTGAGCAATTTTTAATGCTGACCTGAAAAAATATTTCTCTGGATTTTTTTTTTTTGCTTTAGGCTCAGATGCCTTCCTGAATACTTTCATCTGCTGCATCTCTGAAATTTGTTTGGATTCAGTCTTTGGGCCCCAGCTTGGATAATTTACTTATGCATAAAAAAGGTGTCTGAAACAAAAAGTAATGTAAGCTGAGTCTACGTACTGTTTTGTATAGCACTTCAAACTGAGCATTTTGGAAAATTCTGTACTGTTATTTTTTATTTTTTTTCCTGTAAAAATGCATGGTTTTGACCCGGAAAGAAGAATATTTAGGAAAACAAAATAATGTATTTATAATTTACAGAGTAATAGAACATATAAAAAAACTGTGTCCAAAGTATTCCATCCAAAAGTCCTATTCAAAATATTGTCTACTATTTCTATATAGTGTGACTTTTGTCTTTTCTTTGCTCAACCCACACCCCTCACCCGCGGTAGATTTCGCCTTTATGTCAGAAAAATCAGTCTTGTTGAGTGGGGAACTGGGAATGGGGGATTTGGGCCTTCTTGCTAAAGAAACCGATGATGTGATCTAGGAGGAGCTAAAATGCTACTTTGACAAGTTACTGCATGCAAGTAGGTGAGTGGGCGTTGTATTTGGAAAAACTTCTAATAAGCACTGTAATGCATAGGAAATCTTTAAATCAACTGTTCTTACATTATCAAAAAAATCATTGATATACCCTAAATAAGCGTTAGTGTGTGATTTAAAAATATTTCCTTTTACTAGTCTAAAACTTCATTTTTTTACAGGTTTGTAAAGTTCACTAATGTGGAAGGTTTGTAGTTGAACTAGACAAAATATGAACATGTAAATGAGTTTTTTCACAGATCTGACTTTGGACAGTCTCATGTCTAGCTTGTAGACATTTCGGAGAAACATTAAAATGTGTTCTTAATATTAATTAAGAATGACAATTTTGTACAAATTTTTGTTAGCAAAGTAGTTTTCTTAGCTTACACTTGAACTAATGCAAAATAGTTTTTCTTTATGAGACTTTGGTTGTTAAAATTAAAACAAACAAAAGAGTCTATGTTATACTACAAATGAAAAGCATTGCCACATTTTCTTGCAAACATACCTGTGTGCTTATGAGTTGGTGGTTATGTAGTTTGGCTTATAACCAAGTTTCCAATTCGTGTGCTCATGGGTGAGTCTTGTCACGAATGTTGCAACTGAGTTAATGAGATTAGACTTGCATTTATGTGAACAAATTCCGTCTCTTCTGACAGGCTGTATTTTTAAGAGTATTCATTATTCAGTATGATGATTGCCTTGGAGAATCTGGCATAAAAGAATTATGACTCTTTCTGAAACTTAGCTTGCTGATATTTTGCAGAGGTCCTGGATTTCTTGCCACATGCTGTTTTAGTTTGAATAGCTGAGTATTGATTTTAAACACTTCTTTTCTCAGGTAAATTAAAATCTTGCTCCAAAACTTCATCTTATCTATGAGTAAGAAATATTTGTGTCATGCATCATATATTTTTTTTTTTGTATGTCAAAGAGATGAGTCCACGGGCTTGCACTAGCTATGATATCATTTCATAATTCGTGATAATGATTTTACTTTCGTTGTTTTAAGAGGCATGCTGTTGCCCTTAATCTTGATAAGATTTGTTCCTGTCCTCTTCTGACAAGCCCACAGTCATGGTGGATTTCATTGCTTCTTCTGTAGAAGAAGTGCTATTTTTTCCCCCTATTTTGGCTAGGAATTAATGTTATTGGCCGAGTAATAACAAGCTTTTTGTTACTACTTACAGAATTTGTTGGAGCAGCAAAATAATGTGACACGGGGTACAATAAACAATTTTTAAAATCTGAGACTCAAGGTGGGTTTTTTGGGCTTTGGTTTCAATCATTGCTTTTCTTGAAACCATCACAGAATATCAGGTTGGAAGGGGACCTTAAGGATCATTTGATCCAGCCTTCCTCACAAAAGCATGGTCCAGTCAAGGTCACCAGCACCTTGTCCAGATGATCTTAAAAGAGTCCAACATTGGGAAAGCCACCACCTCCCAGGGGTGATTATTTCAAGGGATGATTGTTCTCATTATGACAAATGTTCCTTTGCTGTCCAACAGAATCTTCCTAGGAGTAATTTATACCCATTACTCCTTGTCTTTTCCTTGTGATTCCTTGTGAAAGGGTAGTCTCCTCCTTTGTAGCCCCCAGTGATGAGAACTCCCACAAACATTCTTTTCGCAAGGCTGAACAAGCCTGGTCTCTATTTGTCAGCCCTGGTCTCTGTGGTTGTTTCCCAGGGCTGTTTAAATCCCCTGCAGGTGCTCCTGCATTTCCCCACCCTGCTGGGTGAGCATTGTGTGAGCATTCTAAGGGCTTCCCTTTGTCCTGTTCCAGCAAAGGCCAATCTTTGAAGAAACACCTCTTTCTCCTTCTCTGTGGGATGTTGTTTTATGGTTTGTCTGTTCGTATGTTATTGTTAAATAAGTAGTTGAATACTGTTAAGCAAACAAGCAAAAAATTGGTCCTGTAAGTATAGCTTTCTCTCTTTACTACTTGATTTCTGTATTCCCTTAGTGATAAAGGACAGTCATGTATGTCCAGTTAGAAGAGTGGGCTGTTCTGGAGGAAGGTAGAATAGACAAATGAAGGTGTGTCACAAAAATTCACTGCAGCCTCTAAGCTGCTTTGTTTAGGTTGCTTTTAGCTTTGTTCCATAACATATAATCTCTAAACAGAATAATATTAGGGGTAAAGATTTTTTAGCTGGCCTGTAGTTAAAATTATGTTTGAAGGGTTTCTTCCTGTGATGTTCAGCCTTGTTGTTGTTGTCTGTGAAACTGCCCCATCCCCTCCTCCAACAGTGAGTCGATTCCTAATAAATTCTGTATTTCCAATTACTTCCTGACTCACTTTCTTGTTTTGTAGGAGGTATTACTTAACAAACACATCCTAGAGAATTATACTGCCATGCTGGCATGCACAAGGTGCTTAAAAGACATACATTTTAGTTGATGCCTTTTCAGCTAATCAAAATAATCACTTGGCGGATAGAATAGCACAGGAGAGAGATTGCATTCTGAAGCAAAAGGCAAAATACTTAAAATAATTACCTAATAATTTTCTTATTTTCAAAATTAAAAAAAAAAAAAAGACCAAACTTGGCATTTGAGTATCTACCTACGTATTTGCCATTGTTGTATGGGGGAGGGGGTAACTCATTTGCAACACCAATACAGAGTCTGTAAGACTGGGCATAAGCAATAAGACAAATACTGAGTCAAAGTCCTTTGCCAGTTGGGATTAAGCCACAACAATATTGAAGAGATTTCATTATAGCTCTTGAATTATCTTCCATTTTCTTCCTTATAGTAGAATTCAAGAGTCCAGACATAAGTAGGATTCACAGATACTCGGGTTAGGAAAAGTAAACTTTTTTTTTTTTTTTTTTGCTTCCTATTGGAGGTTTCTGGTACATCCTAAATTTCATTTTAATTTTCAGTGAACAGTGGTTATACTTTGAAAGCCAAAAAATCCAGATTGTGTTCTAGCATGTTCCAGTTTTATTTGCCAGGTGTCTGCAGATCTCAGCAAGGCAATCTCTATAGTAAAATGCAGAGCTTAAAATTTCTGCTTTATGGTATACAAGCTCAGAAACCATTAAATGAGAGTTCTGTTCAAGCTGTGTGTTGCAGAAATACTTTTCAGTTGAATTGATTTCAACAAATTAGCTAAGTCTTAAGATTCTTCTTCAACCTGAAACAATGGCCATTATACAGGAGTCAGAAAACATAAAGCTTAAGGATTTTGTAGAGTGGTAGAGGAAGGACAGTATGATGATTAATCTTATACCCACATCTGTCAGAGTTTTGCAGGAAACAGTAATAAATCAGTATCAAGCAAAGACATTGCTTCCTGTATTATGATTTTAACCCTTTCTATGCAAGTTGCTTAGTTAGAATTTCATATACCTTTCTTCCACAAGTATTACATTTTTTGCAGTAAAACCATTTATTTGGGGTTTGAGTCTAAAATTTAGATCGTGGGATGGATGTATTTTTCATTTATCATCTTTTCTAGTCCTAATAATATACAGTTGAATAGCGCTTTCCAAGGAAGAACACTTGATTGACTTTATGGTGATAATTAACAAGCTTGAGAGTCCTGCTTCATACTCCAAGAACCAGAGTAAAACACATTTCTATGAGGAAATCTTATCAGGAGGCTGGGGTGGAAGTTGTAGAGAGCATCTTCTGGTAGTTTAGACACTAATGCTAGTTATTTGTTTTTTCCTTCATGACTGTCTCTCTTTTGGCTTGTTTTGTGTTATGGAGATAGCAAATAATACTAGCTGTGATTTAAGACTGGTGGGCATGTCAGTATCACATAGATCCTCTCTCCCTGGCCCCCAGTGGGCTGAGCAAGACAGTGACGAGAAAATGAGAAAATAAGGAATTCATGTCCTTCTTGCCATTGGCTGGTCTTCATCATCTGAAAGAAGTAGGGCTCACATGTAGGGGTTTCATGGGAAGAAAAATGCCTTTGCTCCAAAAGTTTCCCACAGTCCTCCTTTCTGTGTCATGGGATATCTCTTCGGCCAGTTAAGGGTCAGTTGTCCTGACTTCCTAACCTTCTCACTTGTACTGTGGTATTATAGGCAGGGAGGGCCTTGGCTTTGTGTAACCACTGCTCAGCAGCAGCTAAAAGCCCGTGTGTTTTCAATGCTGATTTGCTTACAAATCCAAAGCACGCGAGTCCATATAAACTACTTTGTAGAAAATGTACTCTGTCCAAGCCAAAATCAAAGCCAAGTACAAATTATGCCCACAAACCCATACCCCATCCCCAATTCCACGCTGTTCATATCATGCTTTCCCTTGTAAAATGCCCACAAATGTTCATTGAATATGTTCAGTCCATGACTTGGAGCTCCATCTGTTCTGGTGATCGCTCAGGACAGGGAGGTGTGTTGTGCGGAGTTCCTGGGCACAAAAGCCAAGTCGGGTCACAGCTGCACTTGTGCTGCCTTGCGTGAGGCTTATCCACTACTGGTTGAGGTAGTAGGAATTTCTGTAACATAAAATGCAAATCACAACAAATTGAAGGTTGTTTCCATTAAGTCTCCAACCCTCGTCCCTTTGGGTTAGGCCATAGGATCTAACATTGCAGTGGACTCTTCCCCTTGCCCCTGCTCCCATGCGAGGTCCCTCCTGTGGGAAATGGGATATAATCCTTCAAGAACTGTTAAAACATGAATCTTCTCTTTAGCTACAGTCTTTCCATATGAAACTTCTCTAGCATGAGCCCGGTGCAGGGCCGCTGCTCCTAATGGGTGTCATGAATTGGTGATTTAGATCATTTAATGAACCACTGTCAAAGGGTTTTAGCAAAAGTGTTATTAATAATGTTTTGTAAAACTGTGAAGTACAGTTTTGTGCTTATTACTGTGTGAACAATGATTGAAAATTACCAGGCACAAATCAAAGTTACCATTCTACCAAGGCTATTCGTGATATCAGTCACTTAAGATTTACTTTGGTAAAATGGTCTCTCTGCTTCAAGGAGCAACCTTGAGAGGCCACCCAGCTACAGAGGAGATCCATGCTGCCTGGCAGGGAGAGCTCAAAGAAGGCTTATTTATCCTGTCATATTTATGGAATAATGTGGTTTGCTCATTGTCAAATTGTATACAGTGGGAGAAGTGTGCATGAGATTCTTTGTGCCCATAGCTTCCTTTGTTCCTTGACAAATGATCCTTGGAAAAAACACTTGCTATTAATTTTTTTAATTGTGTGATCAGTGTTCCAAGCTCCTGAGTGTGGATGCTCACTGAGTCACTCTGTTCCTTTGTGGGTTTTCAGAGAACAGATAAAACCTGAGTTCTTGGCCCATTAATGGCTCAGATCTTTTAAGTTCTCTGGAATCTGTACTGTGTGGCTAAGGGGATACATGCGTAAGTCACAATGGGTACCTGTCTGCAGGCAACAGCTCCTGCCAAGAGCTTGCTCTGGTGTGGGGTTTCCATAGGCTGAAGCTTCCTTTAGAGGACATATACCTGCTTCAATGTGGAGTCCCTTTTCCTGACTTCTGCCATGGCATTGGACATTTTGTATATAGCAATGGAGCACAGTATGTTCTCAGCACTTCTTTCTTGCACTGGTTTTTATTTCTGGTTTTCTTTCCTTATTCTTTCTTTCTAGTATGCTTTGTTTTTCTTCCATTTTCCCCTGTGAATTTCTTGTTTTCATGTGTAATGGTGCCTTCTAGCAAAGAAACTTGGGCTTCTTCTTGATTATTCATGTCCTGCTAAATACCCTACCTATATTTAGGCACTTCATAGAAAAATCTAGTGCGAGTATATTTACAGGCAATTGTGTTGTACTTCTCTTTATACTTTTTAAAAATTCGGTGTAATGGTAAGACTTGTTCTGCGGAAATACTGTTCTGTTTTATTGTGTTCAGTTACCTTAATATTTTATATTTTGTGATACTGAAAGTCTGTATCTCTAGAGATGCCATATTTCTAGCATTATTTTGATATTTACAGAATTCTTTCTTTTACTCTTATGGATACTAGTTTTGAAAACAGTGCATTTAACTAGTAAAAAGTGTGTCATGAAAAGGCCTATAATTGTTGAGGATTTGTTTATCTGCTTTTAGCATAGATCTTACATTGCTCAATTGTTTATGAATTACGAAAGTTTACAAATACTAAATGAAATTGGATTCATTGACTTGGTTTTCATCTTCCACTCTCCTCGTTATCTTTTTCCTTAATTAAGAAGTGTTGTTATCTGTGCCATGTGGAGCAAGGAAAGACTACAACATTACTTTTATAATGAACTCTAAGACATTTCTGTTGACTTATTTTCATTAATTGAAATTGCTCATAATTTCTGGGAAGTTACAATGCTGTAAATCTCAATTTAACTGGATGACATAGACTGGACATTTAGGAAAATGTTCCAGATTTTTACCTGGAATTACTTAAAAGAGGCATACAATTAAAGGGGTTATTAAAAATTTCTTAATTTTTCTAATTTTTATTTCTAGTAGCCATACTTCTATTATCGAAAAAAGGCTTATCAAGGCAGGTTTTTGTAGGGGGTGTGTCTGGAGTTGAGGGATGTTGTTGTGGATAATATTTGGATTGAGAGGTCATTCCAGCATCCTACTGAGCAAATAGAAACTGTGGAAATAATCACTCCAGCATTCTCATGAGAATGTTGTACTGAACCAGGAATCACCATTTGCAGAACAACAGGCGTAAAGGTGCATTACAAGGAGAGCTAGAAGCTTTCTAACATTAGCAGTATTCCTGCCCCTGCTGCTGTCCTGACTCCTAGCTACACACTGTTTCTTCTTTTTTTTCCCAGTGATTAGCTTAATCTAGTACCTTTGACAACTACTCCAACTCAATAATCTGACAAAACAACTTAGCCTGTCCCTGAAGTGGGAAGTTCAAGAATTCAAGAAACCTTTGGACAATGCTGTCAGGCCCGTGGTGTGACTCTTGGGGGCTGTACTGCGAAGGCTAGGAGCTGGACTCAAGTGATCCTTGTGGCCACCTTTCCAGCTTGGATTTTTTATTTTTTGATTTATTACCAATTAAACAGTAGAATACTGAGAATAAGAACGTATTTACAACCAGCTTCCCTCAGCCTCAACTTCACTCTCAATTCTTCCCATTTCCAGAACTGTGCAGGGGAATTGGGAATGAGAGTTGCAGTCAGTTCATAATGCTTCTTCCTGCTCCAGAATGGGGTTTCTCCTGTGCGAGACAGTCCTCCATGAACTGTTCCAACATGGATTCTTTTCATAGGTTCAGTTCTTTGAGAGCAGACTGCTCTAGTGTAGATCCCTCATGGTCTGCAGCTCCTGCCAGGAGCCTTCTTCTGCAGCTTCCTTCAGGGTACATCTGCCTGCTCTGGTGTGGACTCTGTGGGCTGCAGGTAGATCTCTGGTGCCTGGAGCACCTCCTTCTCCTCCTTCCTCAATGACTTCTGGTCTGCAGAGTTGTTTCTCTCAGTTGTTCTCACCCCTCTCAGCTGCTGTGCTGTGTTCTTTACCTTTTCCTAAATGCCTTAGAGCAGAGGCATCACCAGTATGGCCAAGGGGCTCAGCTTTGGGCAGCAGCAGGTCCGTCTTGGAACTGACTGGAACTGGATCTTTCTGACACGGGGACAACTTCTAGTGTCTCTCACAGAACCCTGCAGCTGAGCCCACCCCAATTCAATGTCCTTCTTAGCAAAGGAGCATGCAATGTGTGTATATATATATATATATATATATATGTATA
>JAODKT010001782.1:1369163-1398361 GCA_027576195.1 Cossypha heuglini | reverse complement strand
AAAATGTAATGAACTAATTCTCTATCTGTGCATTCATGTGCCTCAGACAATTACCGGGATGAGATAATAGATTGCATTTTCAGCTAACATTTTCTAAGCTAGTAATCTGATTTCTCAGATGAGGAACTACTTCAGTAAGTACTACTAAGTACTTACTGAAGTAACTGAACATAACTAAGATGTTTTCCTCAGCTTGTAATGGAGTGAAATTTTCAGATCACTCCTGGAAATACTCAGCATTGTCTAGTTCATTACTAGTTCTGTAAGGACAGTTCTTTTAAGAAAGACATAACAAAAATCAATAGTAAAAAAAAAAAATCTTTCTTTGTTCTTCTTAAGATATGAAGATACCAGCAGATCTCATTCCACTGAATGCCTTGGAAGCGACCAGCCGGTGATTTCTTTTGGTCTGTCAGATTTTGCACTCGACATCCGCATGCCTGCGGTGACACCTAAGCAGGTGAGACAATTGCAATTTTTGCCACTTTCTCTTCTTTCAATAAGCTAGGAAAACCAAGCCTTCCCTACAATATCAATCACTCAAATAAAATGAAAAGAAAACCACAGTGACTTTTATGTATACTATTTACTTTTCAGAGAGAAGTAGGCAAAAAAAAGGTAGCCTCAAATGAGAGAAAAATCTTTTCATTGAATTAATTTTATTTGTAAAATGTTGGTTTCATAAACTGAATTATTGAAGTTTTATAATGTGAAATATTTCTAGCTGTGCTAGTAAGACATGGAGTTGCTGTTTACACCATATGTTGGAAAACGAATCATCAGTGAATCTAATTACATTAATCTGTATGTTGCTGCCACTTCGGCAAGATGAGAGAAAACAATGAAAAAGCACCTTAAAAGGGATAGTACTTCTGACCCACTATTTTTAACTCTCAAAATGCTCCATGAAAGCTACTATAAACAAGTTATGGTTTTATACTCTTTAAGGTATGAAGTGTATTGTATTCTATTGATCCAAATGGGTAGAAGTGAAGGCAGTTAAGATTTTTGAATTTAGCATTAGCATTTTTCAGATTCACATAAAAATAATTGAGATTCCACCGTCATTTTCACATCTAATTTCATTAGGCAAGGTAAAGAATGTGGTTTTTTTTTTTTTCTTTTTGCAGTAAGCTATTGCAGGGAATTGTATACATCATTAAGAGGTCTACATCTCTTTTAGAGGGTGGCAGATGCTCGAAAAGAGCAGTATGTTATACTGCAGTAGTTGATGACTTGTTGTTGGAGATAGCACTTTTTAAAAGAGTGAAGGGAAAATGAAATTTTCAAGTTATTGGGGAAAAACCCCTCTGGAATATGTAATTTAAAGTGAGAGGTGTTATTTCAGCAAGTGCAAAACAGAAATATGGTTTCTACTAGATCTTCTTTGCAGCAAAATATTAAACTTCTTCATCAGAAAGAGTGGAAAGTACTCTCAGTTCATCCAGGTGCGCACTTGTAATTATATGTTATTGATTATACCTGAGGAGCCTTCAGTTAAACAGCTAGGAAACAGATATGAAGAGATCAGTCAGTTCAGATTCCTATTAAAAAACCCTTCTCTTTGTGTGTTGTCATGTCAAGGCTGGGGGAAAGGCTACCAAAACCCCTGCATTTTTTAAATGAGTTATTGAGTATTTTGAAGGGGTGGGAGGGCCAGGATATGTCTTACAGTTCATAACTGCAGTTGTTCTATGGGTGCACGAATGTCAACCTACCCCTTACATGTCTTGAAAGCACTCTACCTATATATGAGTTGTGCATTCTTTTGGCGCAGGTGCTACGCATGAACATTTGTTGGAAATCGTTTAATTTCTACTGCAGCGTGAAGCATTGGTGCCGTAGGCTTTCAAAGTTTGAATATAAGGTCTTAAATTAGGTTAAGCTTTAAAAAGAAACTCTTCTGAACGCAGGTTAAATAGAAAACACAGAATATTTCCTTTTCTATTTCTAGAAGGCTTTAGTACATTAACTGTGTAAATGCATATAACTGCGGTACGCAAAGGCATTGACATCAGTTGTATCAATTAACATTCATACATCCCATTTCTAGCAAAAACACAAAAAGTGGTTTATTATCTGTGCAAATCACTGCTCTGTGTAATCACATATTGTTATCACCATTGTACCTACCTTCTCAGTTGCATTTACTTGTTCACACCTGTCCACAGAGTCTTCATTTAAATTAAGTTTGAGGTAATTCACAGCAGGATTTTTAACTTCATCTGTTTAGGTGTCCTTATAAAAGGGAAGACCTGTCAGATTTTGAGTTCATGGGTGTAGTGAAATTCCAGTAGGTGATAAATTTCCTTTCCTAAACAGCCTTAGATGTTTGAAAGAAAACATTTAAGGAAAATGAGGTTTAAAACAGTTAATAGTGTACCTACCAACCTAATAGCCACTTTGATAACCTTATAGCCTGATCTCTGCTTCATATTCGGCACATTCATTGTGGCAATGAATTTATTTTTTGTAGTAGTAAACCAGGTAACATACATCATATTTGCCTGAGTATCTCGTAAATTATGTAATATTTTCTTCTAGATGGTCCTATTGTATATATTAATTTGTTCAGTATTCCCACATTCATCTTCAGAAAGTGTAGGGAATTTTGATGTTTTATTTCTATTCTTTAAATTCTAAATTTTCTCAATTTAAAGGTAATTTCTCTTCTCTTTTCTTTTAACAGTCTGATACGTACCTTTGCATGTCAGTACCCCTGCCGGTGGATGATGAAGCCTATGTAGGTGAGTATTGGCTAACAGAAAGGACTTAAGCTAGCAATTTTGAAGAACCACAACATTCTCTTTTTTTCCCTTTGACCCATATTAACTTAATCTTTTAACATCAGAGTTTCCAAAATGCATTTGTCATGTCTAATGCAGAAACAAACTGGAGAGAGCTACTTAGAGGCAAGATAAAACTGTATCTGAGGAGATTCATGAGTAATAGCCGTTAAGGAGCTGCATGCAGATACCACTGGCAGTCAGGGCCAAACAGTCCATTTGTAAAGTATTGGCTTTCTGTCTCTGGCCAGATACTTAATTCTCCACTCCTGAGCAGACTGTTTATTTACCTCCTGGTACGGGCTGTAAATCCTTTGCACTTACAGTCAGTGTTGGCTGCTGAAAGCTTTCACTTGGAGGAGAAACCCAACCCTCTCCCTATTTTGTTTTTTTTTAATGGCATGGCATAAATAAAATGGCAGAAGAAAATACTGTAATGCCTTAAAAAGGCTGTCATCATATTGATCAGCAGAAGAACACCATCTGTTCAGAAAATCTTTCCAGTAGTTAAAATTGTATTGTGCCTTGCCATGAACATACAGTTGTTCAGATAGAGAGAAGGCTTATTGGTTGGGCTGAGGATAGTTTTGCTTTCAGAGCATGCTATAAACTGTATAAAAGGAAACAGTATCTTTCTTCCTTTATGCTTTTGTTGCATTTTAGGATACCTGCACTTAATAAAAGTATGGTGGGAATCCCATGTAGTTTTTGATGTAGTGTTTTATGAGATTGTTATTTCATGTGGATTTTCTTGTGGAAATCCTTCAGAAGATAGAATATTGTGTTTTGATTTTCATGTTGTATTACAGTAACTAAGAGAAATTATTAAATTTTTTTCAGTGCTTTCTCTATATATCTGTTTTGTAAAGAGGTGAGAAACTGACCTCACATTTTGGTTGTGAGTATGACTCCAGAAAGAAAAATTAACATAAGAGGAGAGAAGTGAGTGTTCATTCTCAAATAAGCTATGCTTACTGTGCTGTGTGTGCAGTAGACTCTTCTGCTTTTGTTAGAAAGGCAATTGTTAGAAAGGCAATACTACTAGCTTCCTCCTTAAACAGCTTTCATTTATTGTTTCACTGAGTTGAAAAATTCCATATATTATTCATTATTAGGTTGCTCCACTTCTAGTTCTGTTGTTTGTGTTAAAGGAAAATAAACTTCTTTTAATGGTGTGTGTATGCTTAAAAGGATCTACTGAAAGAATTTGCTTAAAAGTTATGCAGAGTTTTAGTGCCATTCATGCAATGCAACCCATTTTATTTTTTTCTCTAGATTTAAAAATGTGTATGTTCTTCACCTGATTTTTACAGTATTTGGTCACCTTTCCAGTGTTTACTGTTCCTGAGTACCTGTCATTACAAAGCAGAGTAAGGTCTCTGGACAGAGAAACCATTCTAGTTGTTATTTAGAGCTTTAAAGAGCGAGAGGAACTTGATGACCAGTCTGTAAGAAAATCAGCTTGTTGTGTGAACATTAAGTGTTCCCATGATAGAATTCCGTATAAACTCATATTTTTCTATGCTTTAAAAGTAGAAGAAGATTATTGGGTTTTTTTCCTCTTTTGTCACTTCCATACAAAATGAATAGGCGTACGGTCAGTCTGAAGCTCGTGATAACTTCCATTTTGCTTCAGTAAAATCACTGGAAAGTTCCTCGTGGAAAAAGGCTCAGATTGGAGTCTTCATAATCAACGGAAGTTACCTGATCATTAGAAAGAGTAGACTCAATCATCCAGCTGCAGAGAGTAGAAAGAATGTAGAATGACCTACCTTATAAAATATTTAAATAGAAAATTAAATCTTTTCATGAAAGATGTTTTTACAATAGGCATCATCACCTAAGAAATTAGCTGCTCACTGACGTGTTTCCTTTACTACTTTGAATACTGTTAAGTGTTGTGAAGCTATTAACTTGCATACATGTATTTTGTATTGCTTAAATAAGCACAGATAATTGGCACACAGACAATGTTTATTCTTTTTGAAAGGATAGAGTCTACATTTTTATGGTTTAAGTGGAATCTTCCTTCATTGCTTTGCTAATAAATGGTGTAATTAACCTTCCATAAAAAATACTGTTTTGCTTTGTGACAAAAACAATGGAAAACTAGCATATGAACTGTCACTGGGTTGCTGTTTAGTGATATATTGAGAAAACTGTGTGTGTTCTGAAGAGCTTCAACATGAGGATGTGTGAATACACATAATTGAAACAATAAACTGGATTCCTGAGACAGTTTGATGGTAAAGCTACATGTTCTGCCTTCAGTTTATTTGCTAAGTAAATGTCTTGTGCTTTGTTTTCTTTTATGGTTCAAAAGGACGTTTTTATGACCAAGTATCTTTACAGTTTCACTAATACTTGCTAATTCATTCATTTTTTTAACTTTGCTTTTTTATTTTTACCCTTGTTTCTTCCTTCCTCCAAAACGTTGTGGAAGAGGAGGCTCTATTGTGGAACCTGCAGCAGGATACTTTTGTTGCATATTGATGAAATATAAGAGCCTTGGGAGAGAGAGCTTCTTTTTTAGTGTTGTACGTGGGTAGTGTACTACATTTGTTAATATGTAGAAAATTTTTTAACATTTTTTCAATATTTTTATTAAATTCGTATTTGAAGACTTAGAACTCAGACTTCAAATTTGCTATTTCCCAGAAGAAAATCAGTAAACATTCATGCTTGCACAGGGACAGTGGATATAACTTTGTACTTCAAAACTGAAGGGATGGTGTACTAGAATTCACAGACTTACTCTGAGTCAGTTCTCAGACATTACCAGAGGAAGGAATCAATCACACTTATTAGTGAAATGTTCCCAGCTGGAAGGAGAATTAGAGCAGGTTTTGCCCTATGGATCTCTTTCAGGCATGCATCTATATATTTTTGTTGATGCTGTTTTCTGTATTATGTTCTTTAGTGGATGGTCGGATTCTAAAGGCTGAAATTTCTGTTTGAACCAGTTTCTCTGTCCCAAAGGGCTGTAAATACTGACAAATTTGATTAGGGGGAGTGTGTTTTTTGTGAGGTGGTTTGGTGTACATTTAAGTTAATGTAAGGAACGTACCTTTTACTCCTGTGAAGTGAAAATGACTGTGAGATTAATATGTAAAATATTATTAGTGAATGAGATTAATATGTAATTTTTCAAGAAAGTATTGCTCCAGTTACATTTTTAATACATCTCATTGCAGTTTTCTTTTTCTGCATGCTGTTAGATTTATGTTTATGAATAAGTAGCCATAGCAGAAACTCAGGTGAGTCTTTAATGGTGCAGGCATTGGTAAAAATTAGTTTTTCATTACTTAGCTGTAGAGATATCTAAAGGGTATGCTATAGACACTCATAAAAATTGAGTCTGACCGCAGGCCACTCAGCCAAGAAACTTGACTTCGTCTTCACCTGTTTACGTTAATTTACATGGATGACCAGTAAATAAATGTCTTTTTCTTACTGACTTAGAGTAAGTCCCTATCTGTCAGACTGTGCTGTAGAAATGAAATTGAGCGTTCTACATTCAGCAACACAGATTGAAGTAATTAGATGGTTTATTACTTTTCATCCATAAAGGACTCTGGGAAGCTCTAGGTTTGTTACTCTGTGCTGGCGTGTGTAAACTTTCTTATTGCCAAGCAATGATGTCTTCACTGTTTTGGAGGCCTCTAATGTCTTCCTAATTTCCCAAACTCCAAGCACTGAATTCTTGATAAATTTCTTTAAAGTTAATTCTGTGATAGAGAGGACAGTAATATTAAAAAAAAAAAAAATCTATCAACTTTATTTTATTGAATTGTTGTTTGTAAAGGTGAACTTCCTAGAAGTTAGTTTTTTAAATGCATAGCTTAAGTACACACTGTTAAGGTTAAACTGATGTCATGTTGTGTTCATTCCTGTTTCTCTTTGAGTTTGTAGTTCTAAGTAGTACTTGATCAACAAATTAGGTCAGACTTCAGTTTAGTATGTGTACAAAAACTGCTGCTTTTATTTTAGTAATCATTTGTATCACTTCTCCATGCATTAAAAAATGAACTCTTGAATAATCTGTTCATTACTGTAAAATGTGGAGGTTTTCAACTAGGAAAATAGGACTGCTGTTTGATACTTCATAAACCTTTGATAGTGACAGTTCCCAGCACAGGAAGTGCTGGAATGTTAGGACAAGTCCAGAGCAGTGACACAAAGAGGATCAGAAAGATGGAGCACCTCTGCCATGGGGAAAGGCTGAGACAACTGAGGTTGTCCAGACTTCTGGGTGACCTAATTGTGGCCTTCATCCCTTGAGAAAGATGGAGAGAGATTTTTTTAAAAGAGCATGGAGTGATAAGAGAAGGGGAAGAGGAACGACAGTAGGTTCAGATTAGCTGTTAAAAGAAGATTCTTTACTGTGAGGGTGGTGAGGCCCTGGCAAAGATTGCTAGAGAAGCCGTGGTTGCCCCATTCCCTGGAAGTGTTCAAGGCCTGTCCTGGTTTGAAGGACAGGTGTCTGCCAATAAAGGGAGAAGCTCCTCTTTGAAATAGAGAATTTAATTTCACTCCCTCCAAGTATTATAATTGTTTGAATCAAGGACTCTAAGGCAGAGATAAGGGGGTAGGAATAACAGCTCTTTTACTAATATATCTAACCATACAAGCAGAAACAACAGCAGTTATTAAAATTACCAACAAAACAGAATAGATAACTCAGTTCCAGTCCTTTCTTTAGCTGCAGGCACACTCTGCGCTAGTCTCGGTGGTGAAGACGGGGCAGAGCCCGCACAGCTGCGGAGAGCAGGCGGGAGCGGAGTCGGGGGAGGGGGTGGAAGCAGCAGTGGCCGCACTGTGTCTCAGGTGGGAGCAGGCTCCTCGCTCACTGTTTGCATCCAGGTAATTAGCTGTGTCCTCAGAGGTAGGAGGCTGGAGCGGGGGAGATGCAGGGGCAGTCGATCGCAGAGCGCCTGGCTCCCCTCTGTTCCGGCTTCGTGTGCTGCAGACGGGGAGGTCCCTCTCCTCCGAGCTTGCCGGAAGCATGAGTCGCCTGCCCCCCAGAAGCCAGCCCCCCACCTACCCCTTTGTCTAGAGTCGTCAAAAGATCCTGGGTGTAACCCGGCAGGCTCCGTTAGCATGATAATGGGAAAAATTCTTTAAACTGGGACAAAAAAACCAACCCCCAACAAGGCCACGTTCAAATTCCTAGAAACCTGGCATAGTGGAAGATGTGCCTGCCATGGCAGTGGGGTTGAAACAAGATGATCTTTAAGGTGCCTTCAAACCCTGGCCACTTTCTCATTTTCTGACATTTGGCTTGAATCCCACATTAATCTATATGGCTTTTGCAACACAGGATTTTTCACTTGGTTTTTTTGTTTTTTTCTTTTAATCTTCTCCTCGGAAAAGGATTTTTAGTTGGATATTTTTCTTTGTTTCTTTTAACTTTCTCTCTGGGTATGCTGCGTAGAAAATAGCTGTACAGGAACCATCCTGTAACATCTGTACAAAGCTGTCTTAAGCTCATAGACTGACTTGACGTTTTTCAATGCTTCTTTAAGCAATGATGAGGTATATCAGCTAAAATAATGTATGCCAGAAATCTGATTTTGCTTTGTTAGCTCTGATGCATTATTTTTTCGTTAGTAAGAATAGCATTTAGTAAGGTATTTGTAATAAGTTTTATAATAGCGTGTAAGGTCCTGTTCATGCTCCAGGATATCACTGTAATAGGCACTATGTGGAGCGAATAAAAGACTTCCTGAAACACTCATTAGAATATATGCTTGCAATGGGAGAATGGTAGAGAAATAAAAAGAAACAGAGAGACAGGTGGTGGCTTTAGCAGCTAGCAGGCCTAACCTTCAATTTTACCTTTATTGAAGGCTGAAACTCCCTTGATCCAAGCCCAGACAGTCTGAGCGGTAGGTTCCCTGGGAAATGGCTCACGTGACTTTTATGGAGAGGGACAGCTTTGATCCTATTGTTTGGAAGAAGATCTTTAGTGTTGTGAAAACAACAAACAGGAAGGCATGCAGTGTACTAGGAAGAAACAGAGAAAATGCAGGATCCAGGGTAGAGCAGGGATGTTTATACACTTGGATGCAGGGAGGGGTTATGGTGGGGTCTGAGAGAGCGATCCAATGGGAAAGAGTGATTAAGAATATTCTAATTTCTGCAGCGAAAAGCAACCAATACTAACAAAGAGAACGGAGAACTTTCTAGTAAGAATCTACATAACTGAACATGGGGATCTTGGGAACGAGCCTTTTGCGTACCATGACCACAAGGGTTTTCCCACAGCCTTAGGCTGAGGTTCTCTTTTTCTCCTGCTGAGCCAACACCAACAGAAGGTTGTATTAGTAAGTGGTCCTTTCAGCAAATTTTTCACAGGTATTCATTTTGACAGCAAAGTATGGATAATAGCAGCTTAAAATGGCCTGAACATCTGAGAACTAAGGTAGGAATTCCACAGAATGACGTTGCCTCTGCTGTGCGAGAAACCATAATTTCGCTTCTAATCCTTACTGATAAAAACATCAAAACAGAAATTGTCTCCATAACACAGATTAGGTTTTTATCTATGCAATGAGTCGAATTTGCTTGTGGAAAAATAAAGATACTGGGTGGTCTTTAGACTTCCTTCATGCTAGCAACTTCTGTAGTTCTGAATTCATGTATTCACTCGAAGTATATTCTCAGGGCATATGGGTATATCTCTTGTTTCCCAGACCAAGGCCTCAGCTGTGACATGCTCATTTCCTTACAGTCTGCCACCTATTTTCAAGCTAAAACTTGACTTGCATGCCTTAACTTTTGGCTGGTTTTCCTTACTTACCATAGCAGATCTCAGCTCCAGAAATTGGGTTAGAAGCTATTTGTTATTTTTCCCCCTATGAAACTGGGACAATAACTCACATCACCATTCATTTCAGGAACCCTGCCACAACTGTGTTAAAATACTGATTTCAGAGTGCAGGTAATGCCATAAACCTCAGTAGCAGAAAAGTGTTTCACTGGTTTGCAGCATCACCATCTCCCCATGTTAACAGCTAAAAGAAGTTACTTGCAGACTCCTCACTGTCTGTGTACATGTACACAGGGCAGGAGGGCAGGAGTAAGTTGTCTTGAGAATTTCTGCTGTAGTATAAGGTTAAAAATTACATTTGCTGCAACTGGAATATTTTTTCAGTAGTAATAAAAGAATGTAGTTTGGTTTTAGAAATGCCATCATTGTACATTCATGGTCAATATTACTCCCATGATGTTGGTAAAATTTTTACTTTGCTAAACAGGATGACAAGTAGTTGAGAAACCGAACCAGTATTTTATCTATGGTATAGTTTAAAGAACAGACGTTTGAGAGGTGAACATTCACGTCTAAGCTTCTAATAAAGAGAAGTATTTGGACAATGAGATTGTGCTGACTTTGAACAAATCTTGTTTTTCGTTCCAAAGGATTTGATGTATTACTGAGACTCAATCATAGCCTCTTCTTGGAACTGTTGTCCCAAGAAAGATGCAGGAAAAATGTAAGCCGGGTAGAATACTGGAAAAAGATATCACTTAACGCATAAGATTTAGTTGCTTTTCTTTGTAATTTACTACTTGTTTGTATTTTTTATGAACTACAAAAGAAGTAGAGGAGTATTATTAAATCAGAAGTGCTTATTTCAAAGGTAGACTGCATTTAGGCTGGTGACAGTAAAACTTTGTGGTTTGGGATTCACTGATATATAACTAAGTAACATATTTAACTTTTGTGGCAGATACCATGGTCTTGATTGGGAACTTGGAGTTTCTTTTTCTTATTAAATAAATAAGGTGCCGCGTTTTAGCTTAGAAGGAAGGCTATTGAATGAAAATTCAAGGAATGTGTGTAAGTGGAAGGCAGAAGTCAAATAAATGGGTGGGGATGTACTTGCCTTATTTGTAGTAGTACAGGGAATGTCTTGGTTATGTAATTTATGGTGAGATTATGGATATCTTACTTGTTTTGCCCTGTTTTTTTTCAGTTGACTTTAAGCCTCATGCTAGCATGGACACAGTCCATCACATGTTACTCTTTGGATGTAATGAACCTTCCTCTACTGAAAATTACTGGTAAGAGCTGCATCTTGCTTTTGCTGTTAACCAACTCTTTTTCAGTGTTAATTGCTTAAACCTCTTCCAGTGTCAGAATCTCTTGGAAAAGTAGGAAAGTTTGAAATGAAGAAGAAATGTATAACAATCTAATCTTTCCACCCTTAAAGTGTTTTGTTTTGTTTTGTTTTGTTTTTTAACTAACTCCGTATTCTTCATGAGTAATAGACTGTCTTCAAGAAGGAGGCAGAAGCTACAGTAAAGAGAGTGTCATTGAATACCAAGAAATCTAATCTTCAGCCTTTAGTTGGCTGCTTTTCTCTGTATGAAGCCATGTAGCAGGTGTTCAGAATGAAACTGAATGAAGGATAAACTGAAGAAGATTATCAAGTGGTTGGTAGTTTGACTTGCCCTTCAAAATGCCTAAGCAGTAAGAGCAGAGGGAAACACCCAATGCCAGTAAAATAGATGTGTGAAGGCAAAGTGAAGAGAATGTGAAGGTGGATGGAAATTATTTGTCTGTCCAGTAATTTTGCAAATTTTATGTAGGTTTTCATGAGAGAGAAGATGAGGTATTTTTGCTGATGCTGCAAAGGTCATATGAATTATTCTGAACTGTAAAGCAATTTTAATATAGGTGTTCTGATAGAGTTATGTAATCATAATTTATCTTTTAAGTATTTACCAAAAAGGTAGCTAGACCTGGAATTTAGAACTAACAGAATAGTATAATATATTTTCAGGAAAAATAGCCCAAAACATTTTGAATGCCTCTTTTGGGGAAATGATTTGATTAATATTTTAAACATACACAAGAGATTTTCCTCAAAAGTTTTATCTCCTGTTTACCTAATAACCAATAGTTCTAATATTGAAAATGTTGTAATCTTGCACAGTTGTGCAAGAAAAGCAGATGCTTAAGAAGTTCAGACCAAAGTAAAACTGAAAGCACAGAATTTCTATGAATTTCTTTTCCCAGCGCACAGCTTTACGGTGTTTTTTATTGTATCTCATATGACAGAATACACTTGAATACTTTAATGTGAACAATACCCCAACATAAAACTTTTCCATTCTGGCCTTTTAAAAACAGGTGAGCGTTCTGTTTAAAACTGAGTAGATTGTATTTGGAGCTTGTGCTGTTCTCATATTTCTGGAAGTAGTTTTAGTAGAGTCTTGGAATAATGTGTACATGAGAGAATTACGTTTTTACAGAATGATCAGGAGCGTGTGTTGAGATGAAGTTATGAGACAATGCCTGAGTAACATCTAACTCATGTTCTGAGGTTGTAGAAGAGATGGATCCAAAGCCAAAAAACAAAGTTCTTAGGAACTGAATCAGGCTGAAATCTCTGTTTTGAGTCTGGAGTTCAGGTAGTTTTAGCTCCCTGGCTGTACCTTCACTCTCCCAGCAGAAGAGAGGCTCTTACCAGTGAGAGAGGCTCTGTGCAGTGTGGCAGCTAATGCTGCTTTTGTTCTTGTTTGCTGTACTTAACACCGACCTGTCAAAAAAACAACATACATATTGTGGTGGATTGAGCTTGGCTGGACACCTGATTCCCACCAAGTTGCTCTATCCCTCCACTCCTCAGGATGGAAAAAAACTTGTGAGTCAAAATAAAGGCTTTTTAATAAGGCAAAAGCAAATGTTGTGCACAAGTGGGGGAAAACAAAATATGTTATTCTCTACTTTTCATCAGCAAGCCGCTTCCTAGGAAGCAAGACTTCAGCATAAGTAATGGTTGCTCTGGAAGACAAATGTCATAAATAACAAACATGTGCATGTGTGTGTGTGTCCCCCTACCCCCTTCTCCTCCTTTCTTTTACCTTTTATTGTTAGGTGGATATAATACGATGTGAAACATTTCTTTGTTCAGTTTGGGTTGGCTGGCCTGGCTGTGGCCTCTACTAAGATATTTCCCAAACACTGCTGTGTTGTCAACAGCTTTCTAGCTACTCATGTGAACCCCAGCACTGTGAGGATTGCTGTGGGGAAAATTAACTCCATCTTACCCAGACCAAATACACTAGTGTTGTGTTTAAATCTGCTATTTCAAATTTTTTTATCCAGGCTTTGATTATGTCTTGCTATTTTTTATGTGTAATTTCCGAGATTTGCTTTGCTTTCTCAAAATTAAAGCTCTTCATTCACTGTCTCGTCATTTCACTTCCTTGTTTTTGCAGCAGCTTGCAGCTTTTTATCTTGCTCTGCCCGCAGTTATTTGCAAGGCTAGAAAGATGATCATGTGTTTTCTTCATAAGATAGACGAAAGAGTGCTAGAAACTTCTAGGCTAATTTTGTTAAAGTAATTCTGATGACTGTGTGTTATTGGCCTTCATTGTTGTTTATTTTGTTTGGTTATTTGCTGTTCCTTTAGTTACCTTAAGGCTAGCAAATGATGACTTGCTCTTCCATCTAGTAGGGAAAGAGCAGTTGTTTGAGCAGACTGCTGTAAGACTTGTTTAGGAGGGATCCTTCCCTTACTTTTCGCATACTTAACATTTTTACAGAGCCAGCTTTTATTCAGTTAGGTATGTCACATAGTTTTTTTTCTTTCTTCTAGTTTCCTTTTCAAAGTTCTGGCAGTACTAGTTACGTATGGTTTTTCAAGACAAGTTTTTTTTTTACCATCATGATGTAGATTAGTTGTATTATGGAAAAATAGGTTTTTAGGAACGTTCAGAATGCAAGGTCAAAATTAGTTTTCCTGAGGTGTGAAGTTTCATTCAGGCCAGTTTTGAGTGGGGAGGAATGGGAAACATTCAGATATCTCTGTTGGGATTAGCTGCCCTTTTGCCATAGCAGTGCTAAGCCAAAAATCTGTGATGCCCATCTAGCCTGCTGCCTTTTGTGGTGATTTGACACTATTCTTGCAAAGGTCCCTGGCCTTCCAAAAGGCTGTAAAGTTATGTGGAGCCTGCGCTGGTTTCAACATGCACTGCAATGTGGTAGAATCTTTATCTGAACAAATGCTAAAGGTTGTTCTCCCTTCTTGAAATACACAGGCCTTTCCACAGGAAAAAAAAAAAAGTAGTTTCTCAGGTCTTGCTCAGTGCATTAAAAAAATGGCATAGCTGTTTCTGTTCCTTGATCATAATTAATCCAAGAACAGTTTAGCCACAATGACAAGTCTTGCCTGAGCTGCCAAACTGTTTTGAAATTGAGGTAACATGCCTGAACTGATTGATAAGTTCAGATTCTCTGTAGATAATCAGGAATGTACTTGAATGCTTTAAAAGAATATGTTGAATTGTTCAGAACTTGTGAGTCTCCTGGCAAGACAGGTCTTGTGCTGTGTCAAACCTAATGCTGAAATAAACTCTCATGAATGAGCTGATTCGTAAACATAGCCTTTATTTTCAGATCAGGCAGGGTACCTTTAAATAGTTATCTAGTGCAAATAAATGTATAAGTTCAGGTCATAGATGACCCTCTGGTACTTCCTCTCTCAGATAGGTTGTTTCTGTTGGCAGGAAAGAATGGGTTTGGACACCTTTGACATCAATAGTTCAGTAGAGGTTGCAAAAGATGTCCTGACTAGTTCTGTGAAGGACTTTTATTTCACTGCATGAGGAAGAGTGGGGACAGTAGCAATAATTTTATTTTTACGTGTAGTTTCTTATCATTGCTACTGCCCCAGAATGGTCTGCAACATTCAGGGGCTAAAAATGATGATTTGTCTTAGTCAATCCCTCAAGTACTTTCTTTTAAAGTCTTGGTTTGTGTTGAGGAGTGCAGTGTAATACAGAAAGGCATAAAATAAGTTATTTATTACCATAACCAGTGCAAGTGTGCTAAAGGGATAGCCAAATACTGGTCTTGCTGACGCAGTGAAATGTTTTGCTTTCAGTCTAGGTAATCAGTCAAAACCCCAGTGCTATTAATAAAAACAGCTCTTGAGCTTACCCAAGACTGGGGAGAATGCCTTTGGGAAGTCCAGGAGAATTTACAAAAAAACACAAAGATCCAAGAAGCAGTCAGTAAACTCTCCCCTACCCCACTCAATCCCAAATTTTGAGTCAAAATCAGTTTTTAAAACAATACTGTATAATATGCATCTGTAGTCCATTTTTAAGGTATTCTGTGTCACTCATTTGGTTTTGAATCTCATTTTTTGTATGTAAAGCAGCTATGAATTTCACTGATTTTTTGTTTATTAAATTTATACTTTTTAATAGCTCCCTGCTTTTCAATCTGTTTATCTTATTAACTCTTCTTTGCAATCTCTTCTAGTTTTTTTGGGTTTTTTTCTGAGAACTTAATGTTTCAAGATTATCATTGATGGTGAGAGGGTTGACCATTTTTCAAACAAAATAAAAAACCAGTGTCTGCATTTCATCTTTGTCCCCTGCAGTCTTCTCCTTCCATTCTGGTAGTCTCTCAGAAGAAAATTTGAAGCAGCCTGCACAGGACTTTTTCCTAATTAATGTGTTCTTAGAAATACTGTGGTATAAATGGAAGACTGTTGGGCCCAAAGTGTGGTGGTAAAGCTGTGACTGTGCCTGTAGTTCCTTCTGGCATTCCTCTTAAACAATCTCTTCTACAAATTTCCAAATCATGCAGCTCAATACCTGAGCTAGCCTCAGGTTAGATCCCTGAAGTCTCTTAGGTTTTTTGTATAGTCACAGTGGGAAGCTGCATAATTTTCAGCTGCAACTGCATCCATCAAAAAGTTTCACTTATCTTGAAGTAAGTTGTGATTGTCCTTTGAGGTGTGGGTGTGTTTGAAGGGGAAGATGACCAAACTGTTAGTTATGAAGGTCTAGAAATATATTTTGTGAGTTTAACTACTGTAAAAGAAGTTGTGTGTTCCCTTTTCTCTGATACTCTTACGGTTATGCCAGGGCTTTCAGTCAGAATTAAATACAGTAACTAGGCTGCAGTAAAGCTCACTGGGATCAAAGAAATGCATAATATCCTGCTGAGGTGGTTTGATACACATGCCAGAAAAGCTTGTTATTATCTCTGAGAGATACCTGGAAAGCATCATCGTCATTTGCACATATGGCTCAGCCATTCTCAACAGAAACATGATTAAGCTGCATTTGCTAGATGTCCTGGTCTTTCATGTGTTTATACTCTTCCTCACACTGTGTGGCAGTCCGTTTTCTTCACAATTTCAGGCTGAAACCATGCCTTATATATACAAATGTTTTCCAGGTGTCATTTTACAAACAAAGCAGGGGCTGTACCATTTTGTTTTAGAATGAAACATTGGCATGGAGTGCCAACCTTCATTGCATCTGGCTTGAGTCTGTTGATGAAGTCTGAATAGTTTTAGGGTGAGGCTTTCTGAAAGTCATACCTGTGTATGCTGTACATGTGGAATGACTTCTACACTCCATGCTCAGGGCCATGCATGCTTTGGTACAAATACACCCTGTAAATATGCCTTTTTTCTAATTCAGGATCAAGAGGGAGAAGTGTATTCTAGATGGGTGTTTGGAAAGCTCCATAGGGTCCCTAGTTTGATTATCCATGTATATTATCATGCAGCCTCCACCCACATAGAGCAGTCAGTGCCTCCTTGGGTGTGGTCCCAGTGTTGTACATTGTGCTCTTGGTATGACAGTGGCCTTTTACAGATTTGGTAGAGTTTCTGCCTCAGGTTTAACAGTTCTTGCAGATTTAATGCATCTAGAATTTACCAGTCTTTGGGAGTCTTTCATTCTTCACCCTCACTATCACCTTCAAGGTGCTAGCTGCAGAGGCTAGGGACAGCTCAAGCTCTCTGTTACAGTAAATATTTGTGACCTGATTGTGGCCTATTAACTCGGCAAACTCTTCTTTTTTCCTTTTTGTTTTCCCTTGGGTTTTTATTTTGCATCTTTTTGGTTTGTTTGGGATTTTTTTGGTGATTGTTTCTTTTGTGTGTGTGTGTGTGTATGTGTGTAATTTTTGTATTTTGAAAAACAAGAAATTGTGCAATAGTATAAAAATTAACTTAAAGCAATGAGTTCACATTAAGTACAGGAAAGAGCGTGAGTGCCTCCCGTCTGTGGGTTCATATACAGCTTCCTCTCACTTTTTTGACAAATGATTTTTAAATTAAATTTTAATAACCAATTTTATGTTTTGTGGGGTTTTTTTCTGCTTTGTGTATGAGTCCTGTTCCTCTTGGTAAATGTGGCAGCCATTGTAATTTTGTATCACTTGAGTTAATAATGGTAGAAATTTTCATATGGTTCATTACCCTAAAACATTCCTTCATTTTTTCCATCACTGATTAATAGGCTAGAGGGCCCATCAGAACTAACTGCCTTAAGGCAAACAGAGGAAAATAAAAGAAGGTGGAACATATACCAATAGCCATGAAAGCAATCCATATTAAAAGAACTGTGTTTAATCAGCACACATTCAAAAAAACATCTTCATAGATCTTAAAATTAGTGGTTTTGCATGTAATTCACCTGCTGTTTTCTGATTTCAGAATTTTAAAAATAATATTCACTTTTCTTTCCTCATATTTTTAGGGACTGTGATGAAGGAACATGCAAAGATAAATCTAACATTTTGTATGCTTGGGCAAGAAATGCTCCACCCACCAGGCTGCCCAAAGGTATTGGCCCTTTAATATAGAGTTCTTGTATGCAAGGGCAGGGGAAAAAGGAGGAAAGTAAGAACCTGGCATAGCTGGGAACAACCTATAATATTTTCATTGTGTCTAATTTATAAAAACTGTTTAAACATCAGCCTCATTAACTATGAAATGTATTATGCTACATATTGTGGGATTTTGTCATTTTCTTTGCTCTGCTATTTTGGGTTTCTGTAGGAGGGAGTATAAAAGAGGGAGAGACAACTATCATAATGTACTGTTTATTTTTATATAGCATTAATCTTGCATTTCCTACTGTATGTTACTAGAAGGTTACCATTTATGTATCTTTCAGTAGCACACAAACTTTAAAATATTTTTGTTTGGGAAGACACAAACAAGTTCAATCAAAACATTGATTTTTTTCTGTTTAAACTATACATTGGCAATTTAATGTATTTTTCATTTTTAATGCTTTGGTGCAGTTGAGCAACATGCTTGTATACCAATTTTCTTGTACAATAGACAGCTCTGCTGAATTAAATCAAAACGTGTGAAGCTACTTGGAGTGGTATGTATGGAAAACAGAGTGAAGTGCTTCTTTGTAATAACCACTAAGGGTCTTAGAAATATCTACCATCAGTATATCCTTGATCTGAAAATATCTTTAATTTTAAGTATTTTTACTTTCATCTTTTACTGCCCATTTTCATAGCCAGGAACAGTATAATGAAAATGTTTTTTTAAATATACCATTTACACACTTATCAACATGAATGTTACTTCATGTGATTATAAGAATGTCAAGTTAAAAAAAAATGTTGCATGGAGGATTCTATAGAAGTTTTGTACTTAGAGGATTCTGTGGAAGTTTTGCTGTTGAACCCCAGCTAGTAATACTTTTCTTGTTGGTTAGCTGTGCAGAAATACAAAGTTTGTAGGGAGTATTCATAAAGGTGCCTCATTTGTGCACAGAGAGGCTGCCATTTATAAGTTGGCTTTGTCTATTACTGTGGAATTCTCTGACCAAATATGGAGGAATTGCTTTCTCTGCTTCTTTTGAAAAATGTTCATTGTAGAATTGGTTTAGAGAAATCCCTTTTGGTAATAGTAATAACTTGTAATTTCATTTTTTCAAATTATTTCAAGCTTTTATATTGTGTTTTGTGCCTGTGCTTGCGTCTGTCATCAAGTAACATAGCTGCATAATTTCCTCAAAATTTTTTCTACATATAATATTAATTTTAATAAAAAAATTATACTACTTTTTTTTCTTCTCATCCTCAATGTCCTGTTAGTAAGTTAGTGTTGCATAGTTGTATTTTGCAGAGGTTGTATGAGAAATGAAAGTTCCACCAAATCCTACATGGATGACAAGACTTCATTTTTATTTTGGATTCTTATAAAATCTGTATTAATGTTCTTTGATTGAGAGAGTTCTCTGCTTACAACAGATACCTATTCATTCATAATTAAGTTAGGGTCCCAGCTTCTTAGTTTGTTTGAGATTATGTGCTGGTAGTTTTTCTGGGCTTCAGGACAAAATTTTCTTCAGTGATGTCTGAAATTTTCTACCCCTTACTCTTAGCCAGTAAAGTGATTTGTACTTTTTTGTATTTTCAGTGATGGTGAGTCATCTTACATTTTATTGTTTCTGAAAACAATACATTTTCCTTCTCTTAGGTGTTGGATTCAGAGTTGGAGGAGAAACCGGTAGCAGATACTTTGTTCTTCAGGTACACTATGGAGATGTTAGTGCATTTAGAGGTATGCATTTTGGAAATTTGCTCTGTAAGTTGTAGTTGCTACAGCATCAAAATATTTACCTGTAGAAAATATTTTTTCTGTTAGTGCCGTTTGCAAAGATCAGTGGGCATATTTGTAATGCAGTTTGTGCATTAACTTGACATCATAAACTTGATTTACCTCTATAAATATTTGAAAGGTGAACAGTGAACACCTTTTTTTTCTTCAAAAACTGTGGAGCAAATGACTTAAACTAATTACAAAGTAGATTAATAATTTTACATTTAGGGAGAAACTTGGGGTTTCCATGTATAATTCAGTCTTTTGTTTAATGAAATTGAAACAAATAGGTGTGAACACACTTAAACTGTCATCTTACTTGAGTAGATTGTGAGCAGATTATATTCACTGGCTGATCAGTCAAAGTATTTGTGTGTGGAAAAAATGTAACTCATAGAGACAGTGTCTTTTGTGTCTCTGTTTCTTTGTTTGACTTGGTTTATGGTTCTTTTTTTTTTTTTTTTGTTAAGATTAAACACTCATTTCAAGCATAGCAATATGCTTATTCTTGTCATCAAGTGTTTCACAGAATCACATAATGGTTGAGGGTTGAAACAAACCTCTGGAAGTC
The DNA here is from genome assembly GCA_027576195.1 of Cossypha heuglini. Lineage (NCBI taxonomy): Eukaryota > Metazoa > Chordata > Aves > Passeriformes > Muscicapidae > Cossypha > Cossypha heuglini. Next base: position 1,378,613 of record JAODKT010001782.1, on the reverse strand, counting down.
ATCTGTCCCGTGTCCTCCCTGCTCAAGCAGGGCCACCTACAGCCTGTTGTCCCGGTCCACATCCAGATGTAACTAGGAGTAGAAACACCCCAGGGCAACCTCTGCCAGTGCTTAGTCACTCACACAGAGAAAAAGTTTCCTGATGTTCAGTGGAAGCTTCCTGTGTTTCAGTGTGTGTCCATCACCTCTGGTCCTGTCACTGAGCACTGAGGAGAGCCTGGGTCCCTCTTCTTTGCACCCTCCCTCCAGATCCATCTTTTCTTCAGGCTGAACAGTGCCAGCTCTCTCAGCCTTTCCTCACAGGAGAAATGCTCCAGTCCCTTTATAATCTTTGTGGCCCTTTGCTAGACACTCTCCATGTCTTTCTCACACTGGGGAGCCCAGCACTGGGTACACAACTCCAGCTGTGGCCTCACCAGTGCTGTGCAGAAGGGAAGGATGCCCTGTACTGACCTGCTGGCCCTGCTTTGGCTGATGCAGTACAGAGCACCATCTGCCTTCTTTGCAGCAAGGGCACATGGCTCAGCCTGAGGAGCCCCAGGTCCTTTGCTGACAAGCTGCTTCCCAGCGTGTTGGTGCCTGGGATTGTACCTCCCTGCATGCAGGAGACTTGGCACTTCCCTTTTTTCTTAGTGATGTTCCTGCCAGCACCTCTCTCCAGGTCCCTCTGGATGGCAGCACATGGTGCATCTCTCCCTTCTCCCAGTTTGGTATGATCTGCAGTTGCTGAGGGTGCACCTGCCCCATCATCCAGATCTTTAATGAAGATGTTGAGCAGGTCTGGAGCCAGTATTCATTCCTGGGCTATATCAATAGTTGTCATCCTCCAACTAGACATTCAGCCAGTGTTAAGTCCACCTCACTGCTTATCCCGACCGTATGTTATGAGCTGGGATTTGGGAAATTTGAATGTTATTAATGTACATTGGTGTATTGATGATCAGTGATTTTTGGAGATTATTTTATTTATGTGTTTATTTATGATTATATTTCATGTTGCACTTTGTTCTTTGAACCTGAAATCCCTATATTCTTGCTTTTACTCTGTAAATCACATCCAGTGTAGAGTTTTTGGGTTACAGCCTCTGTGGTCATCAAGAGCAAAAAACCTGTGGGTTGTCATTCCCATGGAACTCATCCGTGATACATTACTGCTGCAGGATTGTCCTGGTTTGAAAGAGGAATTTCCTAAGAAAGGCAGGAGCCTCTCTTTGAAATGGAGAGTGTAAACCCCTCTCCCTCCAAATTACTATAATTTTGGAATTAGGGGGTTCTCAGGCAAAGATATGGGGATAGGAATAACAGGTCTTTACTCACATATCTAACAAGACAAACAAAAACAGTAACAGCTATGAAATTAACAGCAAACAGAACAGTAACTCAGTTCCAGTCCTTTTCGGCCGCAGTCACCCTTTCTCTGTGCTGCAGTTACCGGTGATGGGGGCAGGGCAGATCCCGCATAGCTGCAGAGGGCTGGAGCGATGGCGGCGGCGGCCCAGGTGGGAGAAGGGATGGAGGAGAGACCCCTCTGCTCACCGTGTCGGTCATGGTGCTCAGCAGGGTGTCTGGAGGCAGCAGGCTGAAGCAGGAAGGCAGCAGTGCGGTTGGAGCTGGGCAAGAGCCGCTGTGCCGGTGCTGGGATGGCGGGGGGCTGCTGGGCAGTGGCGGGGGTCGTCCTCCTCCGACTCCTTGGGCAAAAATGGGGCAAGCCAGTGCCTCCCACTCTCCTCTTCCGGCTTTTTTTTGGATCTCGTGGTTTTTCCCCCTTCCCCTCGCCTTGTCACTAGCCATCCCGGCTAAGGTCTAGTCAACAGGTTTCTTAGCATGACAAGGGGAAAATTGAACAGAGAGAAAAGGGAAAAAAACAACTCCCAACAAGGATTTAAACAAGAATGTGAAGGACCACATGGGCTAAGTGGTAATGAAAATGTTGGAGTGGAAGAGAAAGAATAAGAACAAAAAATTAAGGGAGGAATATGCATTACAACAGTAGTTTGTTTAAGCCTGTGGCCTCTGTATACTTCTGTGATATCATGGTAAATGATCTGCAGACTGTTCTTGGTTTTAAACAGAGAAATTACGAGGTAGGTGCAGCTTCCCAGTGCCATGCAGCCTCTCTTCTGTGCATCTCTGACAAGGTTTGGGAAATACTTAGCAATAATTTTAGGCAGTACTGTCTGAAGCAAGAGGTATGGTTTCTGCCATGACATGAAGATACAATGTGGCTTAATGGCAATATTGGTAGAGGAGAAGGAAGGAATAAACTAAGTGTGCTAACACTGTTTGAATGGAGCATACATGCAAATGTGGACAGCTGAAGTTGACAGAATTGATTTTATGAGAGAGTTCAGATGGACCCTTAAAACCCATATGAATCTTTTCCTGCTAAAATCCTGAAGAATTAAAGTTGCATACCTCTAAAGAGAGCATATTCATCGACAGCATCCTCTTCATTATTGCTTGGGGATATTGAGAGTTGCCGCTGTTCATTTTCACTCTTAAGTGTAATATATGAGTATGTAGTTATTAAAAAAAAATAGATCAGTAACCTTCACTGAATGTTAGTTGAGAATGTCTTTGGTAATTTTTATTAATGACTTGTTAGTCAAACCTTCTACTCAAAAAACCCACTTGCGCACTTAGAGAAACTGCAGTGAAAGAAATCATCACCTGAAATTAAAACATCATTTTATACCCCCAGTAGACCATTTGCAATAGACCTCCTTTTTATTTGCCTAGAATATATATGCAGGACTTAGAAATGCCATTGATGTAAGCCCACAAAATTATGAAAGTTTAAGAAGTGTTGTTGACTCATAGGATTATGATGTGGGAGATGATACCAGTGTCATATACTTTTTCAAATGATACATAGTATGACAGTATGCCCTCCATTTTTCAGTGCTTTTTTCTTGGTAGTCTGTGATCTTATTTGTAAAGTAAAAAATAATCTACCTTTTCTGCCATTTGTGAGAAGAAATGCTTTTAATGTTGTCTATCTGTGAAAATTCCAGTAGAGAAAAATATAATTTTAATCTAATAAAATGTCCTAAACTTTCATAGTGTTCAAAGATATTAAATGCAATATTTTCAGCTAGTTTCACTTGTATTTTTAAATTTCAGGAATAATCGAAGGGGATTTTTCTTGTAATGAGATGTCTGTTGATAGCCACACACATAAGAATAAGAATAAGAATAGAGTCAAAGCATAAGAATACAGTCACCGAAGTTTGTATGTAGGCACATGCAGTTGTTGGAATTTAGAACAGAGGATAGATGGTGACATGTACTCAGTTAACTCATTATACTTTCAGTTGTACATCAAAGATTCCGAAGCATTGTTCAGAGTTTACTATTCTGACTTAAAATTAATTGCAAATACAAAATATTTAACTTGATGTAGTAGTTATTTATGTATTAGCACCCAATTTTATTTCCTATCAGTTTTGTGGGGGGAAAAATGCAGTAGCTAAAATCATCAACTCTCATGTTCAGCTCTTCTAAAAAGAGTATTTTCAATTCATTAACCAGGTATTAAATTAATTCAGCTTTCCATCACTTCTTCCCTATAAACCTGAGCTAAGAACTCATATTTAGGTATGCACTTTACTCTGAGATAACAAAATAAAACTTATGTAGCTTGTCTAAACTAAACAGATTAGGCTAGAGAACTAAAAATACATTCTACAAAAATGTGTTCTATAGCAATATTTTGGAAAAATAGTGATTTATCTATTTCATTTTCTTTATTTTTTACATTGTAAAAGCAAAAATAATTTTGGAGTTATGCCTGATAGTTTATACAAGTAAACAAATAAAAATGGTCAGAAATTTGTCTGACTTTTTATATAGTCCCAAGTGTTTTGAGTTCAGATTCAAATTAAAGTAAATCTAGCCATCTTTATGTTTGTGAAGGGACCCAGTCAACTTGGAGCTTGGGCTGTAGAGATATGCAGTGCATTTGTCATCCTGGTCTTGTTTGATTCTTCTGTGTAAGCACCTTTGAATCTGAATTTTTAAAAAATGTGCTATTTTTCTAATCCCTGGAATGTTCTTTTTACTTCCATTTGTTTAGCAAAGACTAATATTGTTTCTAATCTGCCATATTATTATCTTAGTCCTTTCCAGCACATGTAAGAATATAGTTGTTATACCCAAGAATCAAAAGTGTTTAGAAGTTATCAATGATAAGATCTTTTAGCTTTTCTGTAGTGGAAGGTTTTCGCATGCTGTCATTTGTATGTATGCAACTGTTGCATTGTTTGAAGCAATTTATAATGTTTTGTCAATGTTTGGAACTAATTTATGGGGAAATCTTTCATCTTTGTTCAGCTTTGGCTTTTTTTTTTCATTCCATTTCTTGTTCTCTCTCTTTTCTTGCACAATGAGCAATAGTGCATTCTCAGCTTCTTTTAACCCCCACCTTTTCACTGAGAGTAGATTTATTTCTCCCTTCTAGATTTATCACTCCCTGAAGAATTATATTACCCACATTGCATATAATAACATAGATGGCCTACTTTTCTTAGTGAGGTGTAGGGTTCTTAGTGTTGTCTTAGGGCTTGGTTTTTTGGTTGGGGAGAATAATTAGTTTTGGCCACCAAGCTAATAGATGTGTTTAAAAGGCTTGTTTCCTCATAAGAATGTGACTTGTATGTTGTCATTTAAACATTACTCTGAACATTATTCTGAACATTAAATTTGGTGTGCTTCTCTTTGACATTCTCCTGAATATGCTAGTGTCTTGAATAAAGTTAGCTTTGCATTTTCAGAGATTCATGGCTATGATGTTTTTTTATATCCTTTTAGCAAATCAGTCATCTGTGACCTTTTTGAGGTCTTCATCTGTTAAAAAATGTATATTGAACCAGGATCAACAATTGTGTCCTTTCTATTTGTAAAGTAAGTTGTGAAAATGTCACTAGGAGTCTGTGTTTGCATTTTGTTTTTCACGAATTGAATAAAGGTACAGTTTCATTTCAGATTTCATGCTAGACTTTAAAAAATAATTTTACTGTATTGATACTGGATGAGTAAACAGATCAGCCAGAGTAAGCACCTTGACTTACATGAAAAAAGCAAATTAAGGTAGTTTTATGTATCAAATATTAGAGACCAATATTGACTACATTATTATTTGTCTCATTCTTTACTAGGACCTCAAGTTCATTTTTTGTGCTGCATGTCTTTGTCCTTAAATATAACTTAGTACAAAGTTACTTCCCCATGGGCATTAGCTTTGGAATTGCCTTGCTTAGAGGTTGTGTTCACCTTTGAGGCTACTTCTTACCTTTAATGAAGCAAAGCCCATCCTGAGACTGTAGGTGGAGATTCTGGTAGAAATCAAGGGCTGACTGAAATAACAGGGGGTTTGGAGTTTCATAAAAAGTGCCACGCTGTTGCATTGGAAGCTTATAAGTATTCTAGTCACCATGAATGAGTGCTATATGAGTTCCTATGAAATACTAGAAACAGAGCAGTGAAGAAGCTGAATAAATAGATCAAGCAGAGTGCTCAGTAATTTATAATCCCCATACTCAGAATGCAAATCAAGTAGTTTTGGAAGAGTGTTTGGTTTTATGAGTAAAAATCCCATACAATATTAAGCATCTAGGCAGTCCTAGAAGTTTCAGTGTCTGTGGCAGCTTATTATGCATGTAATTGAAGAGTTCAGAACTGTAGATATGAATAGACAGATTAGCAGAAAAACTGTCAGGCTTGCTTCAGAAGTCTTGGCAAAATCAGCTTATAGAAAGGAGAATGTTTCTCTTTAGAATAATTTGCCTTCACATGAGAAATTAAAAAAACTGTCAAGTATTTTTAATTTTTGAGATATTTCTCCTAGAAAACATTTTAAACAGGAGTAGCATTGGTGATTGTTTTTACCTAATTTAAACATTTTTTAGCAGTTAAACTTAGAGTGATCGTTGCAGTGTTGTCATGCACAATTTTTAAAAATTATGTCCTTAAAATCTGAGGCCAGTTTAACATATACCATTGGCTTTGTTTGATATGGGTAAATAAAAGCAGGGAGTATTTAATATTATTGTGTTATATTTGCACAGAACACAAAAGGCAGAGCACAGTGTTCTTTGGTGAAGTGTTCAGAGATTTGAGTGTTTCAAGGAGGTGAACTGAAGGAAGGAGAAGCAGGGAAACGTCAGCTCTGGCACCCCTCTATAGCTGTTAGAAAAAATTTTACTTCAGTTATGGCTAAATAAAACTACAAACAGAATTACAAAGCACTATAGGAATTCCTGAAAGGTTTAGGCTAACCTATCCATCCGTTATTTTACTCTTAACACAGCACTGCAGATCAGGTATTTGTGCTAGAAGTTCATTTGTGCTTCTCCTGATACTGATTTAGATGATTGCCTTATATAGTTGCAATTGTAATAATTAGTAGCAATTTTCCAACTATCTTCAGTTCCTTTTGAAATTGCTCTATTTAGGTGAAAATGCTGATAAAAAAATTTTCCATGCTCTGAAAATTCAAATTGGGTCAAAATACTTTAATATTGCCAACTGAAATATATTCAAGGGGGTTTTTTCCCTCTTCCTATGGTGGTACTTTTAAGAGACACTATGACATAGTAAGAGCTAAATTTTTCAAATATTAAATTAGTTCAATGGTTTGGGGATAATTTTGGAGCAGATTTCAAAAGATAGAATGGTGATGTTTTCAATTAAAATTCCAAAACTGAGAGACACAAAATGACTCTGCATTTTAACATTTTAAATTGTATTACTTTAAGTAATAATGTTCTGAGAGGAAGCAAGCATTTTCCAATTTCCATTGAAATTCATTTAGTGCAGGGTTCTAACAATATTAAACTTGAAAAAAATTAGTTCTGGAGCATCACCTGTGTTATATAAATAAGAAAACTTAGTTTGAAATGAAGAGAGTGGGGCAGAAGAGACGTTACACAGACCTTTGTAGCAAACACTGAACTTTTTCTAAAACCATTGAAAAGGAGTGTAGTTTCTCTTTCTCGTTAGTGTTTTCTTACCATTCGCCTTCTTTTGCCCATTAATAGCTTAGTATTTTTGGCACTTTTGTATTCTTGATTTGGTAGTCTTGATTATTGTAGGTAGTCTTGATGAAAGAGCTACTGTTCTTTTTTTTCTTTTCTGTGTACAAGGAAGACTTTGCTTTGTTGTTGCTATTTGTAAAGGTGTAACTCTGGTATAGTGATCCAGATTTTTAAATCCAAAAGTGTTTTTTGGGATGGACAGAGCTGGAGTAACTAAGAATTTTTAGATGCCGTGATGATGAACATTATGAGAACCCAGTGAAATTGTGTTAGCAGCTATTTCACTTGAATAACACGTAAATTAATTTACAAATGTTCTGTATGAACACAATGAAAACAAATTCTAGTAAATTCTACTATCAGTGATGGTGAAAAGCAAACTGATTATTATCCCTTAATAGTGACATGTGGGGTGACTGAAATAGCTAATGTGTGAAAAAATGGACTGATAGGTTTTAATCTGTCAAGTTTCCATGTGTTGTCCCACTTGGGCCATTATCCTTTTTTCCTGTTCAAATGCACTACTTTTTCATTTTGGAATCTGGCTATTTCTGGGAGGAAAAACTCTCAGAAGCTGCCACTTGTTGCCATAGCTACTCTGATCTCTTTCTTACCTGAAACATATACTGTTGGACAATATTTTTTCAGAATGCTTTGTTTAATTACTTTAGAGTTAGATCCATCTTCTAACTATTCTTCTAGCTATTACTGTGTAAACGTAAGAAAAAGAAACTTGCTTGAAAAGGAGTAAAGATTGAACTCCCAGATGGCCAGCTATAATTGAGTAACTGTCAAGACAAATGGGTCTTTAAATTAAAATGTCAAACATATCAGCTAATGATGATACAGTACACTGACAAATGAATTAGCTATTTTTACTCGCATTCTAGGATATCCAATTTTTTTAGGCTGAATTGCTGTCTGTATTGGTTGTATCAAGTTCACCTGCTGACTTTTATTACAAGGATTTCTGGCAGCTGTATTATTAACAGCTAAAATGATTGCTTTTCACAAATCTTTCATTTTTCCAACTTTGATCAAAATACACATTTGTATATTTTACATATATATAGGTTTATTATACTTTTTCTGCTAGTATAAACATGGCACTGTTTCATTTCCCAGACGCTAGTTCATAAAGATCTACATTTTCTAGTAGAGTAGTTTTCATCCACCTAAGTTTTTCTCTTAGGATTAGGATTTCTGCAAATGCAGTACTGAGATGATCAGGTTTGTGCAAATTTCAGTAGTATTTCCACAGTATAACAGTTTTACTGCACACATTGAGATTAAAACTTGTTCGGTCTTCTGGTATTTTTTACATAGCAGAAGAATCTTGTTAATATATAGTAATTTGCAGGGGTTCAGTTGCTAATAGTGAAACTTTCACAATTTATACAGATAAACACAAGGACTGCTCTGGTGTAACTTTACATCTGACGCATCAAAAGTGAGTATCTAAAAAATGCTTACCTATTTTTTATTGGAATGGAAACTGTAGATTACTTTGAAAACATGTGAAATAAAAATAATACTCACTTCACAACATTAAGAATTTCGAAGTCGTGTCATCTGTTGGCAAAAAAATTCATTTCTGCTAAGAAACTTGACACAGCTGTGCTATGAATACAGAGTTAATCCAGTTTAAGAGCTTCATACTGATAAATCTGGGATGAGAACAGATGTTATGCAGATGATAGCTTTGTCCTATTTCACATACTTTACCGGAAATACTTTAGAAATGGTAGCAAAAAAGAGAGGGAGAGGGGAACTGCTGTGAAATAGCTGCTTTTTCAGGAGACTTGTTTCAGATGTAATCCAGTGTTTAGAAATTAGTAGTATCAAATGATATTGCATATCGAGTCACTTGCAGTTGGGTTTTACAGAGACCTTGTTTACTAGAGCTTGGATTTTCCATTGCAGGCAACCCTTGATTGCGGGAATGTATCTTATGATGTCTGTGAACACGGTCATACCACCAGGCAAGAAAGGTGAGACATCATTGTACAAAGTGATTATGTAATTTCAGCATCTGATCTGTTATTGTTGCTTATTCTGGAAGAAAATTTGACAGAGGCTTGCTGATACGTAGATGAACAAATTCATTATTTGGTTGATAGAACAAATAAGGAAAAAAATAGTTATGTTCAAGATTTTCTCCTGTTTCCCTATGACTACATCAGTAAAAGCAATCAATGCTGTATAAACACAATATGTACAATAATAATGAGAACTTCTTTAATTTATTTTCATCAAATTCTTTACAAAAAATTCCCTACCTCTTTTCTAAGTCCTCCTCTCCCACCTAAAAAGCCATAAACTGTTTTAGACTCTTCTTCATCTTCATTTGTCATTCATGATTCATGTCATTTGTGATTCTAATAAGACTTCAGATTTAAAAAATTAGTTTCTACCA